>OY856187.1:48277524-48501500 GCA_963693315.1 Diogma glabrata | reverse complement strand
ATCAAATATAAAACAAAACTTTTTTACTAAAACATATTTGAAAGTCTAATAATGGCCTTATATGATTCAAAGGCGCGCTATACACCTGAGCTAAACTATGCAAAATATGCGAACTATGTTTTTAAAAAATACTGTATATAACGTAATTATAGAAAAAAACATTACCAAAACAAAATATTTAAAAAAGAAAAGAAAAACGGAAACATTACATTTTTTTGAAAAAGCTTTATTCGCATTAAAACATTACTTTTTTAAAAACATAGTTCGCATATTTCGCATAGTTTAGCTCAGGTGTATAGCACGCCTGAAGTTTACTATCAATTGAATAAATTGATATACGCTGCCATCTGAAAGTTGGCATATGAACAATCCATATTTAACATTTAATTTACAATTAAAAAATATTTAGGCATTTAATCAAGATAATAACTATCCTATCTCTCAAGCTGGACCATCATACACACATTGTACAACATTTCATTAAGATTGGTTACGTTGTTACGGAGTTCATCGCGGACAAACATCGTGACACGTGATTTTTATATATATAAGAAAGATATATATATATATATATATATATATATATATATATATATATATATATATATATATATATATATATATTAGACTGGTCGTTAAAAACTAAATTTTCCGAGACGCCCCCCAGAAAAATTCTTTGTGGTCAAAAAACCATAATGGCTTTATTTTTTTTTTTTTTAAGTGAAAAGAACACGTGCCGCAAAATCATCGAAGTTTATTTTTTGATAAAGTTGTTAATATCTCATAAAATATGCAGATGTCAAAAAAAATCACATAATCATTTTTGCAGGAAATTTAATTCTCTACAAAAAAGGTCCAAGTCATTTTTTTCCTAAAACCTATATTTCTGATGATATTTTGAAATAAAACTTGAAATTCTTCGAAACTCGTAAAACCAAATGATGAAAATTTCGACGAAAAAGTACTAATTTTGATTTTTTTTGTCACGATTATTTTTTTATACATTTCATTCTATAGCATAAGAAGAAAATTAGGAGTTTTTCGTCATCTTTATTTTTTATGTTTTTTAAAAATTACGAAAACTTACAAGTTCATTTTCAAAATATCATGAGAACTATACGTTTTCGGGAAAAAATGACATGCACCTTTTTTGTAGAGAATTAAATTTCCTACAAAAATGGTTATGTGATTTTTTTTGACACCTGCATATTTTATGAGATATTTGAAAAAATCTACGAATTTTTCAAAAAATCAACTTCAACGATTTTGCGGCACGTGTTCTTTTGATTTAAAAAAAAAAAAAATAATGCCGTTGTGGTTTTTTGACCCCAAAGAATTTTTCTAGGGGGCGTCTCGGAAAATTTAGTTTTTAACGACCAGTCTAATATATATATATATATATATATATATATATATATATATATATATATATATATATATATATCTTATATATATAAAAATCACGTGTCACGTTGTTACGGAGTTCATCGCGGACAAACATCGTGACACGTGATTTTTATATATATAAGAAAGATATATATATATATATATATATATATATATATATATATATATATATATATATATATATATATATATATATATATATATATATATATATATATATATATATATATATATATATATATATATATATATATATATATATATATATATATATATATATATATATATATATATATATATATATATATATATATATATATATATATATATATATATATATATATATATATATATATATATATATATATATCTTATATATATAAAAATCACGTGTCACGATGTTTGTCCGCGATGAACTCCGTAACAACGTAACCAATCTTAATGAAATGTTGTACAATGTGTGTATGATGGTCCAGCTTGAGAGATAGGATAGTTATTATCTTGATTAAATGCCTAAATATTTTTTAATTGTAAATTAAATGTTAAATATGGATTGTTCATATGCCAACTTTCAGATGGCAGCGTATATCAATTTATTCAATTGATAGTAAACTTCAGGCGTGCTATACACCTGAGCTAAACTATGCGAAATATGCGAACTATGTTTTTAAAAAAGTAATGTTTTAATGCGAATAAAGCTTTTTCAAAAAAATGTAATGTTTCCGTTTTTCTTTTCTTTTTTAAATATTTTGTTTTGGTAATGTTTTTTTCTATAATTACGTTATATACAGTATTTTTTAAAAACATAGTTCGCATATTTTGCATAGTTTAGCTCAGGTGTATAGCGCGCCTTTGAATCATATAAGGCCATTATTAGACTATCAAATATGTTTTAGTAAAAAAGTTTTGTTTTATATTTGATAATAAACGAAAAGCATATCATGCTATGTCAAATACGTTACCAAAGATTATTAACAATTTTGTGGAGGTTATATATTAATTATAGTAGTGCTATAAGGTATCGAAATCTATAAAAAATTAGTGTATTGGTTTTTATAAAGTTTGAATAAAAATAAGAGTAAAAATAAAGAAAACAATAATTTAAATTTATTTTTTTAAATTTTTCATTGGTCTTCAATGTTAATTTACAAAAATCAATATCAAATTGAAAAATACTCTTATACGTATTGCTAATTAAAATAGAACGATTAGAGGTAAAAAAATTGTCATCAAAACTGGATGAAAAACTAGCGAAGTTTATTTTACAACCTTTATGCTTGATTTATAGTCGGTAACTTTAACTTAACGTCAAGTACAAATGTATGAAAATGCACTAGAACATTTATAGTCGGTACGTAAACTTAACGTTAACTTAACGTAAAGTTCATTTCATTCTATCTTCAGGATTTTTTGACGTTTAGTATAAAAACTGAAGAAAACTAATATTTAATTGCAAGTGTCCATAAAAATAAAATTTTATTTATTAAAAAATGCAAAAGATATAAAAAGAGCGACTTTAATTAAAGCCAAATATTAGCATGAAATTAATATGAAAATAAAGTTTTTTATTTTTAAATTTTGTATCAAATGTTTATTTCGAATTTCATTATTTTAAATTTTGATTGTGAAATCAGTTTGTTACTTTTAAAGCATTGATTGATTTATAAAATTGATTACAAAACCAAAACTAATATCAAATCAAGCATCAAAGAATACGTAATCTCTTACCAACCTTAAATCAAAATTTTGTATAGAGTCTTAAGTTACGGTTAAGTTAAAGTTAACGTCAACTCTCCAATTTCATGTCAAATTTTTTTTATTGACCAATATATTTGATAGTGTGATATACGCCTCATAAATTTGGGTTAGCCAATAGATGGTGCCGTATTTGTATTTAAAAAATTGGTTTTAATAGGCGCGTTCCATTGAAAATCAAACTTACTCAAACTTGCTTTGATCTACTCTACCTCGAACAAGTTGTGTTGTTGAAAAGCAGTTTATTTTTCGATTTTATTTAGATCATTTATAAACTTGTTTTGGTAATTTTAATAATAATAAATTAAACCAGTCAGATCAGTCAGCCCAAAATAAAAAAATTTGAGAATAATAAAATTGTATGGCTATATTTGAAAATTTTTCCAATTTTCGGCGTTCCATTGGAGATCTACTCAAAAGCTGCTTTGGCAAGCTATTTCGTTCCAAAGAAACGCATGTAATGTTAAAGTTTTCCAAATACACAACGCTTGCTTTTTCCAATTGTCGTGTATTATTTTTTCATTGGTGATTGGTGATAATTATTTTAATTGGTTTTTCTTTAAATATCGGTTTATGCGCGAAGCTTGCTTTGATCAATGTTTTTTTTCGTTGAATATAATTTTATGAAATAGAAAAATGAATGTATAATATTTTATTAAAATAATATGTCAACTATTTTGAAACAGCACATTTTTTTTGGAAATTTTAGGTGAAAAAGATGATGAACAATGTCGTTGAAGCTACAATTTTGAATGGAAAATTCAAAGTGGAAGATGTACTGTTGCTACGTATTTCAATGATCGCAACAGATATGGCATTTGAATTCAAACGTTTAGTTTCCAGTGCGACTCGCTTTTGCAATGACCATCAACAACTCAAAACGACTTTTCTTGAATTTTCTTTCTTATGAGATACCGACAATATGCGACGGGTATAATGTTAAACAAACAAAAGTTTTACACTATTTGGTGTAAAATAAATAAAGTTTTTAGAGTGATTAAGCTAAAGTAATTATTTTAATTCACATGAGTTTTGCAATTTTAAAGCATTTTTTACTTCTTTAAAACAGTTTTTGTGTGTTTCGTGTCGGGAACAAATACAATTTACAATTGTTTAATCACAGATGAAGAATTCAATTTAAATAAATATGCGACAATGAAGTTTCAATTTAGAAATTATCTGAACATGAAAATTGAAATATGTTTCGTTGTTGTTTCATCCACTGTGGCTGAGTCTGTAAGATGGCTTTGAACTATGATGTCTCTGATGAGTGTGAGTTCAATCCCGACAATAATTACTTATTATCGGGAATATTACTTTTAATAATTACTTTGAGCAATAACTACTCACAAAATCGCCGAAAAATTAATATTCCATTAATGTTGTCTATATATGGAACATATATGCCAATATATTGACCGTGTGTAAGATATTAGTTTCGCATTGATTTGCAACATTCAATAATAATGACTTTAAAATGACTTAAAATGTTGACTAAATAGAAATATTTCTCATCCTATGAATTCAAATCCTATAAATTCATCACTTCTTTTATTCCTTTTTTGCATCACTTCTTCTATACCTCTATCGAATGTATTGTCGCTATTCTTACTGCCCTTGTTGACCATAAAATCATAAACCGATCAAAAATTTTTGCAACGTTTTTAGTAACCTACCGGTAAAGAAACCGTATACTAAACCGCATGAGCACTGTGAAAATTTGTGAATCGATTTTTCTTCCGTATAATGTTCCAAATAGATTACACACCTGAAAACTTATTTGATCGCGTATTTTTTATATATCCTTTGTTTTATATATAATACTATTTTTTTATATTTTACTGATCAACTAGAGTGCTGATCCTTCCTTTTACATTCATATTACAAAAAAAAACTAGAAAACCATTTCTCATTACTACTCTTTGAAATTATTGCTATGTCAACAAAATGTATACACACAAACTTTATTTATAGGCGTAGCAAAGCACGCCGGGTCCCGCTAGTATATATATATATATATATATATATATATATATATATATATATATATATATATATATATATATATATATATATATATATATATATATATATATATATATATATATATATATATATATATATATATATATATATATATATATATATATATATATATATATATATATATATATTTTTTTTAAGGCGTTCATGCTCCATGTAGGAGCGTTGCCAGGCTAATCAGCTTTGAATATTCACCACGGTCATTCGCAACAGCGACATAATTACCATGGCAGCCGATTTTTTTAAGGTCGTTTATTACGTCAGTCTCCCATTGTAGTCGTGGTCTTCCTCGCGGTCTACCACTCCCTGGGGTACTAACGTACATTTTTCTAATCATTCCAGACTGTGAATCGGCTCGTAGAACATGCCCAAACCAAGCAATCCTGTTAGAACGGATACAACCTATTATATCAGGACCCTTAAGAAGGTCTCTGATCTCAAAGTTATACCGGGTTCTATACGTTTGTGACCCATACATCACAACCGGTCTAATCAATGTCTTGTATAACTTGAGCTTGGTGCTAGTTGATACATACGGTGATCCAAGGAGAGGTTTAATTGAGTAGAAAGTTCGATTACCTGCAGCGATTCGAGCTTTAATATCGGTAAGTATGCTGTTGTTTGAGTCAAGCATTGATCCCAAATATTTAAAAGATTCAACTCCCTCAATTGGTTCATCGCCGCACATCAAATCTTTCTTCTCAGCCTCTCTTGAAACATTCATATATTTGGTTTTATTGTAGTTAATTTGCAGACCAATTTTCCTAGCACCACTCTCAAGCGACTTGAAAGTCTCACTCATAACAGCTTCACTTCGGCCGAGGATGACAACATCATCAGCGTAAGCAATCATCTGTACTGAGTTTATTGACAAGATATTGTTATTAGTCGGTAGTTTCTTTTGACGGCACACATATTCCAAGGCTAGATTAAACAGTATAGGAGAGATAGCATCACCTTGTCTTAAACCGGAGTCGACTTTAAAAAACTTTGATATTTCGTTCTCTACTCGTACACAGCATTGAGAGTTCTGTACTGTCATTTTGCATAGTGATACCAGTTTACCAGGAATTCCCATTGACACCAGAGCAGACCATAGAGTCTCTCGTTCGAGAGAGTCGTAGGCCTGCCTGAAATCAACGAAAAGCTGGTGCACAGGTATGTTGAACTCTCGACACTTTTCCAAAATCATCCTTATCGAGAAAAGTGCATCGGTGGTACCTCGGCCCCGCCGGAAACCACACTGATATTCTCCAAACAGTTGTTCAGCAAAAGGATTGATTTTGGATAGCAAAATGTAGGAAAAGATCTTATATGCTGTGCAGAGGAGAGCGATTCCTCTGTAGTTTGCACATTGTAGGCGATTACCTTTTTTATGGATTGGTATCAGCATAGCTGTGTTCCAGTCCTGTGGCATGGTTTCAGTCCTCCAGATCATTTGAACAAGTTCAAACAATCTTAAGGATAGAGTTTCGCCACCATGTACAATCATTTCGGATGTTATATCGTCGATACCAGGTGCTTTATTGCATTTTAATTTTGACAGCGCCGCATCAAATTCCTCTCTGGTGGGTTCTTCTACATGTACCTTTGACGTACGAATAAGCTTTGCTCGTCGCCCGACTTGTTGCTGGTCACTTAAGTTGAGAAGATTCTCAAAATAAGCGGCCCAAGTATCTAAAATATTTTTAAGGTCTACTTGTAGCTCCCCATCTTTGTTTTGAATAGCAGTCGATCTAGTTTGAGGGCACTTCTTTAAGGTTTTAACCTGTTGAAAGAAGTTACGCGATAGATGTTCCTTATTGAAGCTTTCAATCTCCTCACACTGTCTCTTCCACCATTCTCTCTTCGTTCGTCTACATAGCTTTGTAACGGCTTGTCTTGCCAGTTTATAGTTCTCTTTCGTGGACCTGGTGTTGCGTCCTTGTAGACACTTCAGATACCAATCTCTTTTATATTGAATAGCGTCAAGGCATGCTTGATCCATCCATGACTTCTGGGAGTGGTTCTGGAGTCGTCCAAGTATTCCCTCAGCAGCGCTTAAAACAGCATCTTTGAGCAAATACCATGACTTATCGACGTCTCCATTAATGGTTTCTGATTTATCCAATGTTTCGGCAATATGGATTTGATATCTCTCTTCTGTTTCAGCATTCTTTAATGATGAGATGTTAAAACGTTTCCGTTGATTGAATTTTGAAATGCCTGGATTTGGAAAGTGGAACCTTATCGTTGCACATACAAGGAAGTGATCACTTCCAATGTATGCACCTCTAAAGGATCGCACATCCCGAACGCTCGAAAAGAAACGTGCTGTTACTAGAACGTGATCAATTTGATTTCGAGCGTTTCCATTCGGTGAGACCCAAGTCTGCTTATGAATCGATCGATGCGGAAAGAACGTACTGGCAATTTTCAAATTATTTGATAATGCAAACTCAGTCATTCTCTCACCATTATCATTCGAATTCAAATGCAGGCTGTTGGGACCCACCACATTTCCATAAGAGATATCTCTTCCAACCTGTCCATTAAAGTCACCAAGAACCATAATGAAGTCGTGTGTGGGCGTTGGTTTCATAACCTCTTCCAGTGCTATGTAGAAATTATCCTTCTCGTCGACGGTCTTAGCTTCAGTAGGTGCATGCACGGCAATAAGAGAAATATTGTTATATGTACCACGTACACGTAGGTAGCAGATCCTCTCACTGACCGGGATGAATTTCATCACGGCTTCTTGTATGCGTGCACCAACAAGAAAGCCAGTACCAAATTCTCTTCGAGACGGATGACCACTACAGTATAGAGAGTGACTATCCAAATCTTGTTTTCCGATCATCGGCTGTCTAATTTCTTGTAGAGCAATAATATCCATCCTATACCTCTCAGCCTCTGTTTCCAGACTTATAAGAGCATCAGGAGCGCTCAGGCTGCGCACGTTCCACGTTCCGATCCGGTAGTCTGGTCCTTTTTCACGTCCAGGTAAAATTCTGTGTTTTTATCCGGGTCTGTTATTCTCTTTCTGATAACCAAATTTAACATATTAATTTTTTTCCGGGGTTAGGGTGTTAACCTTAGGCCCAACCCAAATTGTCGTGAATGGGTCCGTTCTGCATATTAAGGTCACCAGAAACAACCTTTTTACACGTTTATATAGCGAGCCGCTTGATTCAAGACAGACGCCCGCTCCAAACCGCCCCTGACATGGAGAACAGACGCTTGAGTCGCATTGGTTGTAAGGCGCCAATTCGCCGTGATGTAGCGTCATTGACTAAGCAGTTTTTACTCTGCTTATCTCCAATACACCAACCTAATTCTGTCAGCATTACCCAGGCAGCACGGCGTGGACGTCAAATTTCGGATTTCGCTACCTATATATATATATATATATATATATATATATATATATATATATATATATATATATATATATATATATATATATATATATATATATATATATATATATATATATATATATATATATATATATATATATATATATATATATATATATATATATTGTAACGACTCTTCGTTGGTTCTTTTAGATTATTGAGCAAATACGACAGTAAAAAGACAGATCTTTAGTTAACAAAATCTCAATTATCAACCAGTTACAGCAACTTCCGATTTTCTTCCTCTCCTCGAGTTCTAGTCTTTGGTCCTTTGCTCGCTGCACAAGTATCGCATCGCCGACACCATTGCTCCACGTCTGTTCGATACCTTACCCAATAACACCTCTCCCTTACTTTGGCTAGGGTTTTATTGACTCCCAGGTGTCCTCCAGAAATACTTCCATGCAGCTTTCCCAGTACCTCTTCCACTCGACTTGATGGCAACACCAGTTGTTCTAACACTTTCTTTCCATCAGCGGACTCCCATTTTCTTTTTAATATCCCGTTGTCCATAAATAGTGAGTCCCATTGCGCCCAGTAACATTTCACCTCCGTACTTAAAGGTGCGACCTCTTTCCACTCCGGTCGCCTTCCCTCAGTTTTCCAATTCAATATTGGAGCCATAGCTGGATCCTTTAGCTGCTCTCTTTTAAATGCCTCGGTACACCAATCGTCAGGAGTTTGGAACTTAATTTGATTCACTTTCATTGCCTCCTTTCCCTCAGTCCTGCTATATGACTTGCGCTCCTCAACACAGGGTCTTCTTGAAAGTTCTTCAGCGTTACAATGTATCCTCCGGTATCTTCCGGTGTTCGACGCGGCAATCTCCTTCCTTTTTGACACTTGCTTGTTTGAAAGGTTCATCAACCGGCCTGGAGCTATTCCTTCTTTTGCTGCTACTCGTGTTTTGCATTCTTGTCTGATGTGCCCTAACTGCCCGCAATTCCAGCATCTTACTCTGTTAGATCTTCTTCGTTGATTTCGTTCAGGCTTATCTTCCAAACTTTTGACACGCATGATCACTTCATCAAGCGCTGCTTTTAGTGGCTCTTCAGAAACTTCCATCTTACGTACTCTATCTAAGGCAAGCGCTCTTTTTCCAGCTTCCATTTGTAGGGCCAGTGCTAAGACTTCCGTAGGTAGTTTCTTCCCGCTTAGATACAGCTGATTTCTCATTTATACATCTCGAAGAGCATTGATAAATGTATCGGCTGCCAGTTCATCTCGATGTTCAGCATTATAGTTCGGGTATGACAGATTAACCAGTCTGACAATGTCAGCCTCTAATTCTTGCAAAGTTTCACTGACTCCTTGTTTTCGTGTCTTGAGCTGCATGCGATGGAGAGCTTGCATATGACTTTCCCCGTATCTTACTTCTAAGGCCTCCATAATCTTGCTGTAATCACGTTCTGTCGCTGATAGTGTCTGCAAAATTTCAGCAGCAGGTCCCTTCAATGCCAATATAAGCGCATTTGCTTTTTGCTGGTTATCTACCCCAGTTGTTGCTATCTCAAATTGCATCTTAAATATTTGATACGATGTGGATCCATCAAATGCGGGTGTTTTTAATCTAGCTGGGGCTGAAGTAGTTGATGGATTGACCATGTTACCTGACTTCCCTTGTGCTATTTCTTGGCGTAAATCACTTGAAAGTTTGCGTAATTTCTCTTCATGTTCTTCGGTAACTTTCCGCAGCTCCCTTTCCACGTTGTTGATTTTCACCTCTGCACTGGATATACGTGACTCGATTACTTCACGTAGTTTTTGTTGATCTAATTTTTGTTCTGCGGCCAGTTTTTCTTGTCGGGCCATCAGATCGTTTCCTTGTTTGGCGATCATATCAGCAAGTTGTTGTTGTTGATCTACTTTTTGCTCCGCTGCAAGTTTCTCTTGTCGGGCCATCAGATTGTTTCCTTGTTTAACAATCATATCAGCAAATTGTTGTTGTTGGTTGTTTCCTTGTTTGGCCATCATATCAGCAAATTGTTGTTGTTGCTGTGCCATCATTTCTTTCATCAACATCATCATCGGATCAATTGCTGGGGCATTCTGGACCGGAGTTTCCTCCGGCTCTACTTCTATGACCTCTGTGTTTTGGCCTACTTCTTCTAAAACTTTACGCAGCCGGAATGCAAGTTCTGCCTTCGTTCCATGGATTGGAGCATTCCTTTTCTTCAACTCATCCTTCAGCTGGGTCTGGCTGAGATCACTAATATTTACTGTCTTGACCATTGTTTCAATAATCCCACTTCTGACACCACTGTAACGACTCTTCGTTGGTTCTTTTAGATTATTGAGCAAATACGACAGTAAAAAGACAGATCTTTAGTTAACAAAATCTCAAGCTTTATTTATCAACCAGTTACAGCAAATTCCGATTTTAATTGCAATAAATTCCAGGGTCTCCAGAAATGCACGATGAACTTCACTGCTTTTCCACAATTTGAATCAATAATTCTCGGAATCGTAAAATCTGTATTTACTATCCCACTAAGTTCAAATTCTTTTACTATTAGTACCCAGGCTCAAGTACCACCGATTATTCCTTATACTTTCGAATATTTGTAAAACACTTTTAATTGCAAAATTAAAACTGACTATCTGATATTTTTGTTTGCTTATTTATATCGAAAAATAAATAAATCGAAACTTCTATAATCCACTAGAAATCAATACTACGTAGTCCGTACATCTGAAATAGGCCACACCTGTTTTCATTCATACTTGCATTTGTATTAGCGAACTCAAATTTAATTTATGCAAAATGTATTAGGTAACTCCTTTTAATTCATTAATGTAAACATTTGTATAACAAATTTAATTTACATTAATTTATGCAATACAATTTGCAATACAAGTAAAAGATTGAAAAAGGAGTTAACTTTTAATTAATGAATGAGTAAATAAAATTAACCCATTCTGGACGAAGTTTATTACAATATATATATATATATATATATATATATATATATATATATATATATATATATATATATATATATATATATATATATATATATATATATATATATATATATATATATATATATATATATATATATATATATATATATATATATATATATATATATATATATATATATATATATATATATATATATATATATATATATATATATATATATATATATATATATATATATATATATATATATATATAAAGTTATGTGCTTAATAAAGCCTAGAAGATGAAACAAGTCTGTTTAATCTTCACTACATTTATACCAGCAAAAACAAACATTATCTCAACACGCTGTCACTGAAGCTGTCGATACAATTGCCAAAAATGGTTAATATTTTGCGTTTTAAATTCACAAATTTTATCTTTGGGTTTCATTGGCACCATCATTTACTCTCATTCCAAAATAAAACCATTCTTATTAAACTAACTGTCGGCCAAAAAAGTGACATGGACAAATGATAATTTTTCACGTTTTGTCAATATGTTTTTTTTCTATTTCTGTTTTCGTTAAATTTTGTTGCTAGTGTTTGCTAGCTTAACTAAATATAATATATTATAATGAAAATGAGGAGTTCATTTGATAAATGATCAAACAATATTTTTTTTTATTTTTCGTTTAAACTAAAACTAAAAATAGCAAAAATAATAAGAGAATAAAAAAATCCAAAATTTGTTTTTAGTTGGAAAAAGGAAAAGTAATCATTATATTATGATATTTTTTTAAAAATTTGTTTGTTCATTGAAAATAATAAAAAAAAGTAACTAAGGTTAAAGCCCTCGACTGATTGGAGACAAACATTATTGAGTTTTCATTTTCATCTAATTTTGCTAAATAATAAAAAAAATATATGTTTTTTATTTGATTACGAAAATTTAAAGATAATTTGATTCGCTTCTGTTTTGCTTCTTATGTCATACGAAAAATTGATAAGGAAAATTATGGTGGAAGTGAATATGTACTAAAATATGTCAAAAAAGATTGATCTTGACTATGAGGAATAAGTTGAATTTTTGTAGCATTTCGATAAGTAAAAACATTTTTTAAATAATAAAAATAATTTCACAGTCTTCACTTTACATTCTTCATTTTTTGTTCCTTATACCACATTCTTCTTTCTCTCTTTCTAATTTGCCAATTGTCTTTCACCATTATTCATCCTCCATACTCCATTCTTGATTCCCCATTCTCAATTCTTTATTCTTCATTCTCCATTGTTCATCCTTTATTCTTCTTCTTCATTCTATTACCATCAACATCTATCTCTATCATCCGTTGACCAGTTTTTATTCCTAATTCTTTGTTTACCATTTATGCTTTACAATAAACTCTTAACCCACAACTGCGCTTTTCATCAACCATTATTTGAATTTGTTTGTTTTTTTTTCAAGTATCATACTCTAATCTTGTTTAGTTTTCAGATTCGCCACACATTTACCAACTTACAACAATATAGGAATATACATATATAACAACAACTTATCAAACGTCCATCGTATAATTTCGTATATTATAGTTTGTTTTGATCCTATAAAAAGATAATATATTTTGGAATATGTGTTAAGAGGTTATACGAATGATAAGCCACTTTTGCTACAAAAGTATGAATTTTTTTAATTACCAAACATTGCAACATTGTTAAAAATTAAAGTGTTTAGACTTTAAACGCATAAGATTGTTGTTGTTGGTTTTTACTTTAAGTTTTTGCCTTCAAAATAAGAAAAAATTATTGCGACGCTGATGCAAAGGCTAACTTCACCACAGCTCTGGAAGTGAGCTGAAATCCATCAAATATTTTAATTAATGGCTAACCAAAGTTATAGATTTCCCGTAGTTCTAATTATAAAAACATTAAAAAAAGTTGTAGTATCCCCAACCGATCACCACAATTAATATTTAGCGTGACTCGTCTTATGTCAAATCGTGTTTCGTTTTCCTCTTTTTGTCTCAGAGAGAAACAGTTATGTCTTCCCATAGACGTGCGTAAATTTTTCATTTGATTTAAAATTGTACAATTGTTGCTAGTTTCTTTTAAAAACTATAACAAAAACCCCTACCACAAAAAAATACTAGTTTCTCCCTCCCTGCGACTATATAAAAAGAAATGAACAGAAAATGCCTTTTTGGATTTGATTATAACCATACATATAATTTTTGATATTTTATGAATTGAAAATTAATTCGTCCATAATGAAAAAAGTTTGACTGCATTTTTTCATAACAATATAATAAATAATAACTGGAAATCAACATCATAAATAATCACTGGAAATAACACAATAAATTTAAATTACTCTTGTAATTATTTTCATTCATTTTATAGAAATTAGCACAACTATTAAGAAAACGTTTAACCTTTTTTTTCGTTTTAAATTATTTAATTGTTATAATTTTATAAAACAGTTTGTGGTTGTAAATAATAACAAATGAAAATGGCGAAAAGAGAAATTGTATATGACATAGCAGTGATCTTCATTTGTTATGTATCTCTTCATACAATTTTAAAGTTATGTTCTCTCTATATTTATACAGGGTCGGATAAACTACGGGTGCAATGGAGCGACCGCACCAGGCGCCAAAATTTAGTTTTATTTAACTTCGAATTCTTTTTCGTTTTGGTTTGTATCAAATGTTGTGGCAAATTAAATTTTATAGAAAATATATAAAATGCAAATTTTTGATTTACAGGTGTGATAGCTACCGCGCGATCTATATCTTAAAAAACAAATACGTTATTAATTCAGCTTACTGAACTGAAAATACCATTGAATAACATAAGAAGCTAAACATTTGATAACGGATCCTGCCTGAAGGTGAAAAATGCCATCGTTCAAAATTGAGTAAAGCTGCTAATAGCAACTTTTATACCATGTGCTGCTCATTCTTGTTTTAAATGATGCAGCGTTATCTTCTGGAGAAACCATTAATTTTTTTCAGCTGCACGCAACACTATTTGGAGCAAAACGTTTCGTAACGATAAGGCAAAAGAAAGATAAACGGTTTATTTGTTTGTAGTCTTTGCTGGCTTTAAATTTTTTGCAGTCTCATTTTGTGAAACAATCTTCTCTCCAAAATTAATGTTATTTTTAAAATGATGCAAAGTCTGAATTTTAATGTAATTGAATGTATTTCTTTGCGCATAAAAGTGGCGAATATAAGTTTTAGAGAAGTAATTATAGAAGCAAAAAGGCTGGTGGGTTTCTTAGACAGCGTACAAAAATCAAAATCCAATCTAAATCAAATACGAATTCATCGTAAAGCAAAAAGTTTTGAATATGAATCACAAGATAACATAATATTAGATCCTCCACAAAATTTCTATTTCTTCTAATTGATTTTGCTATCAATTCATTAGAAGAACCATTTATTCTTATTGATGAGCACAAAGATAGTTCTGGCTTTTTGTATGATATATTTCAATTAAAAAACAAGGAGAGAGATTACATTTTCAAATATTTGTAATGTAGAATTAATTTTGACAAACTTATACTGATTCGTTAGCGATGTTGATGCTCTAGAACTCTGCGAGAACTTCAAAATTTTACAACATCAACAAAAACTTTTTATTCGCCTACATATTAAAGTGTTACTTTATTACTGTGATTTGTGGCTTTAAATTATCACTTTTCAACTATTTATTTTGTTGTCATAGCTACGTCCAAAAAAGTAAAAAGCATTTGTATTTGTTTAAATTCTATGAAAAATAAAAATTTTTATCAAAGCAACCCTCAAATTCAAAATTTCATTATCCAATTAAAATAGTTGTTATCATTTGTTGTCACAGCTACATAATAATTTGGAAAAAATAATAAATATTTTGTCAAAGGTTACTTGTTCCACATATTTTTATTTTAAAATTTATGAAAATTTATAATTTTAATTTAGAAAACTTTTCTTAAAATATTTTGCTTGCGGCGAATAAAAAATAGTATATGATGCACGGACGTAAGCTATTTTGGACTTAATGTGGGTGCAAATCTCGGCTAGTGCCTCAATTTGCAAGCTCCACATCCGTCCAAAATCTTTAGCTTTACGTCCTAACATCATAATGTACTATTATAACATACTATTATATCACTCCGTATCACCGTTGTTTATTAATAACTTTTGTCATCGTTAATTTTCAACTAGCTGAATCGTTTATTTTGATCTAATCTATGGTCAACGCCACCTTTTTTTGTACTAGTAAAAACAATAGCAATTCTACAATAATTTCGAATAGAATTTTACATTTAATAGCAAAAAATATAACACACGATTTTCAAAACGTCACACCTAGGTGTCAAATCTATTCTTTTTAGTTTGTTGATTTACCTATGTATCAAAGACTCCATAGTTTTTATTTATTTTCCTATAAGATAAAATTATTCAATTTCTTGGTGAATGTTATTCTGCTTTTCTTATCTTCAGATATTTTATAGATGTTATTGATATATTGCTTTAGTGGAACCATTTTCCAGAAAAAAATTATCAATGGATTTTTTCTAAAAAATACTCTTTAGAATATAAAAACTGTTTAGAACATAAAATAATATAAAAACGCCGGAATGAAGATAATAAAAACAAAGTAAATTAAAACGCAACCTAGTAGAAATGTCGGTACTATTTCGTGTAATATAATATATAAGAGGTTGTGTTAGAGTATAGATTCAGTATAAAATGGTCAGTTATTAAGGGATCCTATTCCCGAACACATAAATGTGAGTTTGGATAGTATTGTTAAGTTTGTATTGCGTAACATTAAACGGTAACGGTAGCGATTTTTCAAAAAACGAATTTCACAACGTTGTTTAAATTGAATTTAGATAATAATGTGAAATTTGTTCACAATATTGTCAAAATTCACATTTATATGTGTTCGGGAATAGGGCCCAGTATAAAAATAGTCAGTGAAAGATGCCGTATAAATTTACCATTAATTGTAAGAGATTATAAGTGTTATAGGTTATTATAAGTTTAATAGAATATAATCGATTGTAAGTTCATTCAATGTATATCTGTTGGAGTATGCAATATAAACGTGCCAACTTATGCTGAATGTATTTCAGCATAAACTTACCTATTGTTTGATTTTGACAGTTCAATATGTTCATTGTATCTTTTCACATGTTATGTTAAACTTAAAATAAATTAAATAAAGAAAACTAAATTGTTCTTAATATCAGTATTTATTATCGTCGGTGTGATCCATCGAATATTGTTTCATCTTCATTCCAAAAGGTTATGGGCCCAGAAGTCGCCCTGAAACAATATTTTTCGATATAGATAAATAGAACGAGTTTTATTGTATTTGTGATTTTGATTGTTTTAAATCAGTGCATCGTATCTCGTATACATAATGGCGGCGGAACGAGGTTTTTTCTGGTTTAGTAAACTAAATTCAACTAATTATTTTACATGGAAATTTCAAATGCGTTTGGCATTGTTACGTGATGAATCATGGGAGGTAGTTGATTTGGAAATTAAACCTGATAATGTTTCTGCATCCGATTGGGCTAAAAAGGAAACAAAGGCATATTCTGCGATTGGTCTTTGTATTGAAGCTGATCAATTGGTTCATATAGGAGATACGACTACAGCAAGAGGAGCATGGATAGCACTGAAGGATTATTATGAAAAGAGTACAGCACAAGGCAGAATTCGTTTAATGCGAAATTTAATGCAGCTACGTTTTCATGATGGTGATGATATGGAGGCGCACATTGCGACCGATAATCGTTCGTTCCAGCAAATTGTTGATTTGGGAATGGAAATGACTGTTGATGATTGGAGATCGGCAACAATGTTAGGTAGCTTGCCAGATAGTTACGATTATCTTGTAATGTCCATGGAATCACGGCCGGTGAATGAACTTACGGAATCAAAAGTGCAATCTATTTTGATTGATGATTATCGTCGACGATTGAACAAAAATCATGATGAACAAAATTCTAGTGCAGTTATGTTCGTTGGTAAGAAAATTCGAAATAACACAAACAAACCAAATATTTTTTGTTTCAAATGCAGAGAAAAGGGGCATAAAAAGAATGAATGTCCGAACAATGACGTCAATACACAAAAATGGAAAAATACCAGCCAATCATTGAAAAACAAGCAAAAGGCAAACTTGATTGTCAGAAATGATAATGATAGCGACGCGTATGAAAAACTGTTTCACGCAGGTATAACAAGCAGACAGGAAGGTTGGGTGATAGATTCAGGGGCTACAAGCCATTATTGCTCAAATAAAGATTTATTTTGCGAAATTGATATGAATTTTACCGACAAAGTTCTTGTGGCAAATCATCAACTTGGGGAAGCAGAAGGCAGAGGGTGTATTGAAATTGATGTTAAAAACAGCAATGGTGTTAAAAATCGACTTCGTTTAAGTAATGTTTTATATGTACCGACCCTTGGCACAAATTATATTTCTGTTCGCAAATTAAACGTAGAAGGATTTCAAGTGGCATTTACAGAAAAAATGACATGTGAAATAAATTTCAACAAAAATCAAATTTGTGTAGGACATTTGTGTGGTGGTTTATATATGCTAAAATTACCAAGATTTGCATATTCACTCCAAGGTCATCCAGATAAGTGTATACATTATTGGCATCGTGTTTTAGGACACCGTGATATAGAGGTTGTTAAACGATTGGTTGTCGATGGTCATGTTGAAAACGTCGAAATCGTGGACTGTAATATCAATGAGTCATGTGGTGTTTGTTTGGAAGGAAAAATAACTAGGGTTTAAATTCCAAAGCATGCAACGAAACATTCAAAATGCGTTTTGGATTTGATACACACAGATCTTTGTGGACCTATGCAAACCGAAACACCATCAAGAAAAAGATACATATTAACATTTATAGATGATCATACGCGCTATACTGTTACATATTTAATACGGGAAAAATCTGAGGTTTATACAAAATTAAAAGAATACATCGAAATGGTTGAGAATCGATTCAACAATAGAATTAAAACACTACGTTCAGATCGTGGTGGCGAGTATACGGGAAAACAGGTTAGTAATTTTTTAAAATCAAAAGGTATTGAAATGGAATATACAACCAGCCACAGTCCTTTTCAAAATGGCGTGGCTGAACGGAAAAATAGAACGCTAGTTGAGATGGCTCGTTGTATGCTCTTTGATGCTGATTTGCCAAATATGTTCTGGGGTGAAGCTGTTACGATGGCAAATTTTCTTCAAAATCGTTTGCCTACCAAAGGTGCAGATGTGACACCGTTTGAGGGTTGGTTTGAAAGGAAACCAAACATTAAGACATTTCATAAATTTGGATCTGCGTGTTACGTACACATTCCGGCAGAAAAGCGTCAAAAGTTGGATAAAAAGGCAACAAAAATGATACTTGTTGGTTACAATATGGAATCAAAAGCATATCGTTGTTTTGACCCGATTAAAAGAAAGGTTCTCATTAGCCGCGATGTTCGTTTTGGTGTTAGTAATTCATCACAGTTTCATGAGGTGGCTGATTTACCAGATCTAATTTCTGTAGATGGTGAACATGATTTTGTGGTAGAAATTGATAGTAATTTGGAAAATGAACAAATTACTGATGGCAATGAAAATGTTGATACCGATAAAAATAACATTGAAGAAGAGAATGTAGCAGCAGACAATGTTGTTCCAGTACGGTGTTCAAAACGATCGAACCTTAATATCCCTCCGAAGAGATACATCGAAGAAATTGATTCGATTGAAATTATTTCTGAACCAAAACCATTTAATCAGGCCATGTCTAGTGCAAATAAAAAGCAATGGTTAGATGCTATGCATGAAGAGATAAAATCCCTTGAAAGCAACAAAACTTGGGAGCTAGTTGATTTGCCACCAGATAGAAAAGCGATTGGAAGCAAATGGGTCTACAAAATTAAATAGTCTGCAGATGGTTCAATAAAAGATACAAAGCGCGTCTTGTGGCTCAAGGTTTTTCACAAAAATATGGCATAGACTACGACGAAGTATTTGCCCCAGTTGTAACACAAACTACATTTCGCATTTTATTGGCTGTGGCAGCAAAACGGAAAATGAATGTTTATCATTTTGATGCTAAAACAGCGTTCCTAAATGGTGATTTGACTGAAACAATTTATATGAAACAGCCGCCTGGTTTTATTGATGAAAAGAATGCTGACAAAGTTTGTTTATTAAAGCGCAGTCTACATGGACTAAAACAATCGGCGCGTGTTTGGAATCAAGCTATACATGAGTTATTAATAAAAGGAGGCTATAAACAAAGTGATTATGATAATTGTTTATACAGCATTGCAAATGGCGACAAGAATTATTATGTTCTTATCTACGTAGATGATATCATATGTGCCAGCGACGATATGACCATGATTACCAATATTGAAAAATTACTAAAATCCAAATAAGACATACAAAATTTGGGGCTTATTAAAAATTATCTTGGTTTGGAAATTAATCGTGATAGCAACGGTATATTTAATTTGCGTCAAACTGCATACATAAACAAATTAGTCGCCGCATTTGGTTTAAGTGATGGAAAGGTATCGTCATATCCATTAACAACCACGTATTTGGGTGATATTGACGAATCTGAGGCGTTTATCGACAATCACCATTTAATGTGTATCCATGTTTTGTTTTAGGTAGATTTCATAGAAGAGTCTACCTATTTTTAAGTTTAATTTTTAATGTGTCACAAAAAAAAACTATATGCTAAATAAAATCGACAACAACAAATATCGTCAATTAGTTGGTTCATTACTATATATAGCAGTAAATACACGTCTGGATATTGCTGCCAGCGTTTCTATTTTGGCTCAAAAGACCAGCTTTCCAACGCAAAATGATTGGATAGAATTGAAAAGAGTTTTACGGTATTTAAAAGGAACAGCTGATCATTGTTTATTCATTGGGGCTCCTAACAACAATGTTGACTTGATTGGCTATGCAGATGCAAATTTGGCAGAAGATAAAATTGATCACAAATCAAATAGTGGCAATATATTCTTCGTATTCGGTGCTCCAGCGTCATGGAAATGCAGCAAGCAAGATCTAGTAACATTATCTAGTACCAAGGCCGAATATGTTTCATTAAGTGCAGCATGTCAAGAGGTTAAATGGTTACGAAATTTGTTGGGTGATTTTGGTCTACATCAAGATAGGCCGACGGTTATTTTCGAGGACAACCAAGGCTGTTTAAAAATGGCAGCAACAGAAAAACGTTCCAGAAAAACAAAGCACATCGACATCAAAAGATTCTTTGTTAAATCATTTCAAGCGGAAGGTATTGTGAACTGCACATATTGTCCAACTGAAACCATGTTGGCAGATATATTAACAAAGCCGTTGAATGGAAGTTGAATCAAAATATTGCGTGAATATTGCGGACTAAAAGGTACTGTCGTTTAGATTGAGGAAGAGTGTTGGAGTACAGGGGCGTCAATTGGGTAGGGCTGGGAGGGCATTGGCCCCCCCCAAGGATCTGATACTATCAAAACATCGATTCAATAAAACCATCCAATCGTGATAGAATTATACACAATAAAAATTTCAATGCACTGTTATTTTGTAGATTCGTCTAATTTTTAGAAGATTTACTTAACTAATATACCAATTTTATCGCATACTATTAATTGAAATATATCTGATAATATAATTATTACGTTATATATTATTTTGGCCCGACTAAAGTACAGTTCACCGCAATATTCAAACCGTTATCGTTCTTTGTATCAATGACTAGAGCACCACCGATACGAAAGGCGGTCGTATTGCTTCTAATCTTCTGATGAAATCAGTTTTATAAACAAAACACGATCGTTCTTCCAAAACCGCCGTGGGTGCGTATTTTGACAAAATTCTATCGTACTATAAGGTGCGCGGCATCATCAGACATTCGTGTCTGAGCCAGAGGAAACAAAATATTTCATTAGTATAGCGTTCCTCGAGAGTTCCTAGTGCAGTATCTAACATTCAAATTTCCATTGTTATTGGCCATTGGTAATTTATATAAACTTAAAAGTAAGTACATGCAGGAGAACACAACCTAATTACACCCCACTTATTTGGAGAACCCTGACTATATCATATTTTACAAACTTTATAAGATTTTTTAAAAACAATAAATTAAAAACAATTCTAAAATGTAAAATCCTATAACATATCAAAAGATTTCTTGATAGTTGTGCTAATTTTTATAAAATGAATGAAAATAATTACGGGAGTAATTTAAATTTATTGGGTTATTTCCAGTGATTTTATAATAGTGAATGTTTTATAATGGACAAGCAATATTTTCTAACGACACGAACAAATATTTGAGTTATGTAAATATTTTCAAAGTATGTTATGAAAACTTGCTAACAAATTTTTTTCGCTATATGGACTATAATTTTTAATTCATAAAATAGCAAAAATTATATGTTTGGTTGGTTATAATAAAATCCAAAACGTATCCTAAACGTCAATCTTTGTTCATTTTTTTTATAGTCACAAGGAGGAAGAAACTATTATTTTTTTGTGGTAGGTTTTTCTTATTGATTTAAAAGACGCTCGCAATAACTGTACAATTTTGAATCAAATGAAAAATTTACGCACGTGTATAGGTAATAAACTGACCAGACGTCTCACTCTGCGTGGAAATATCACACATGTCATTGCGTTGTCCCACGGAGAAATCTTTCCCACAAAGCGTCCCACGAAATAAATATTTCCACCACATTTGTCCGCATTATCGAAATAATCAAAAAACATTATATCTACCTACGTACAGTTTGCGCAATATCTTAGTCAAAGCAATGGCTTCACAGTTTTTTCTTGCAGTTTGTATAATGTTATGTATATGTTGATTTAACCATATTGAGATAACAAACCAGTGCAATATGTTTTTTCCTAAAATAGTGTTTTAACTATAGTTTTTTTAGAAATACTAAACTCAGTCATTTCACTTCAATAACTTACATATCTTTTAATGTCGAACAGATCTACCTCAGCGAAAAGGTTTCTTTGTTTGTAGAAACATCTCCTCGGTGTTTATACGAGAGATCGAAAGTATGAAAAATAAAAGACAAAATAATTTACTTAAAAAGACGCAGTTTTGCGTATAAATTCATAAAAATTTAAATTTTTAAACCAGAGTTTACAATTTTCCTTTGTTCGAGCACTCATTTCAATCCTTTGAAATAATATTCACAAATTAAAATGTT
The DNA here is from genome assembly GCA_963693315.1 of Diogma glabrata. Classification (NCBI taxonomy): domain Eukaryota; kingdom Metazoa; phylum Arthropoda; class Insecta; order Diptera; family Cylindrotomidae; genus Diogma; species Diogma glabrata. The sequence goes on along the minus strand of OY856187.1, from coordinate 48,478,735 downwards.
CATAATTTGAATATCGTTCTTACTCGTAAGAGCAAAATTTTTGTTTTTTTTCGATTTTACTCCTTTGGAGCAAATTACATTTTCCTGTTCTTTCATTCGATTTGCTAAAGAAGAAAATTAGTCACTCTACGTCATCCTTTATATTCATTTTTCTAACAATACATGAATAATTGAACGTTGGAAAGCATTAAATTTGACGCAAAAATAAAAGCTTTGAGTATTTGAAAGAAACTATTTATTTCAATTTAGTAGCAAGCATGATATTTTATTATTTTCACTCCTGTATGTGGGAGTGTTATATTTTTTTTAAGTTACGCACTGAAAGGACAAAGTAAAGGAATGATATAAGTAGCATTTCAAACTCTGTTTAAAACACACTTTAACTAGGTAGCTCAAAAGTAAAATTATTATTTCCTAATATATAATTTTTTTTCTCAATAAAGAACAAACAAAGCAAACAGCATAAAAACCAGGGTTGTTCCTTTACGCGTAATCTAAAATAGATTACATTACATGTAATCTATGTAATGTAATCTATGTCATCTATATAAATATGGCGTAATCTATTAATTTTGATTTAAGAAGAAATACGTGAAAATATTGTATTATCCCTACTGAAATTTTTTTCTTAAAAGATATGATCAATAATATTGTCAAAAACAAGATCTTGCGATCTTGAAAAAAGTTAATTTATTGCTAAGAAATTTTAGAATTCACATATCAATTAAATAGATTACATTATAGTTTACATTATAGATTACACAAAAATATCTCACGTAATTTACACGTAATCTATGCGTAATCTATACATGTAAAGTAATCTATTTTGTCTACGGCACAACCCTGATAAAAACTTGATAAATGGTATAGATTTGCAAAAGATAGAACGAGAGGTATACTATATACCTCTTATACATACAGAATACAGAAAAGATATTAATTATTTAGTAAAATTAAAATAAATTGTTTCAATTGTTTTGCAGTCTTTACTTGTGTAACAAAAGTTTTAAGCTACTATAGAAGCTAAATGTAAACTAATTTTTGAAATTATATTTAAAAAGTTCTCCTGCAAATCAAGACGGATAGAAAACGTTTACGTAAATTCTTATACGATATTTAATTGGACTATCTGATTTTTTAAAAAAATCAAAATATAACGACGCAAAAGCTTAGTGTATTACCAGTCGGAGTGAATTTGCAAAAACAGTGGACATTATGATATTAAAAGACATATAGATACAGATAAACATAAAAAAGCGTTGCTATAAGCCGCCAGCTCCAGTAGCTTGAACAATTTTTGTTGTTATTTTGTTCTCTTGATGTTATTTAACATTGACAAAAAGTTAGTTGCAATTTGCGCTGATAACACGAACACCAATTTTAGTGGTGTCACGGCAAGGGGTAAAAATTTAAAATCAAGCTAAACTCAAATTTGAACCAGAGTGTATTGGGTATTGGATTCGCAGCCCATATTCTAAATAATGCAATAAAAAATGCTGCTGATTTAAATGGCAGGGTTAAAAAAAATGGATATGTTACTGTCTTTACTGGAGACGTTGAAGGAGTTCTGCGGCAAAAGTTATGTCGAAAATAACCAACTTATTGGATGCAGTGAAACTCGCTGGCTGGCGGTAATTCCAGCACTAGAAAGAATTTAGAAAATGTACGAACCACTGCAAGCACATTTCCTAACGGTTGAATGTCCAATTAAAATAAAAGAATTTTTTGAAGAATTAAATAGTAAACAAATAGTAAAGGAAAGCATTAAATAGTAAATTTATGCACAATCTAGTTAGCACGTTTTCACCGTTCCACTTTCTTGCAATAGAAATTCTAATTAGTTAGTATCTGGAAGAATGTTTGCATTTTGTCCCACATTTTAACGATTTGGCTCTGGTCAGTTTAGGGTAGACATAAACCTTTCTCTCTGTGACAAATAAAGGAAAACAAACAAAAAAACGATTCAACATAAGCGGAGTCACGTAGGGATTGCAGTCCCGAGGTGTTTTATGGATCCTGGGACTATGTAACTCATAAATTTTAAATCCGGGATGCCCGGGATCGTATAGAATCGTATAGAAAAACCATCTTTTTTTTTCTATGCTGCACGATCTGCTGTCGTTTACAAATTCACTCTCTGAACAGTTACAAAGCAAAGATATAATAATTTCTAGCACAAGCGCTTTAATTAAAACTACTTTCTTGATGCTTAAACAATGCAGAGATGATACTAAATTTAAAATTATTTTTAACAAATGAAGGGATTTTACAGAACTTTGTGGCATTCACTTCGATGAAACAACACCAGAAGACTAGCAGAGTAACCAATGTAGCTCAAAAGCATTTTATTTTTATTTCTAAGTCGATGCATTTAAATGCTTTTAAATATATGTGTGTATAAAAATGTGTATGTTATGTTTTACAAAAAAAATCTTTTTATGTCATTTAAATTCTCGCCCCCCTAAGATTTTGGTGAAATGACGCCACTGTTGGAGTATGCAATATAAACGTGCCAACTTATGCTGAATGTATTTCAGCATAAACTTACCTATTGTTTTATTTTGACAGTTCAATATGTTCATTGTATCTTTTCACATGTTATGTTAAAACTTAAAATCAATTAAATAAAGAAAACTAAATTGTTCTTAATATCAGTATTTATTATCGTTGGTGTGATCCATCGAATATTGTTTCATCTTCAATCCAAAAGTATCCATGTTTTGTTTTATGTAGATTTCATAGAAGAGTTTACCTATTTTAAGTTTAATTTTTTAATGTGTCACAACAAAAACCATACGCTAAATAAACAGTATAATAGAGTTATTATAAGTGAGGAGTTATGGGAATTAATATTAAAAGTTAAGGGGAATACTACCTAGTAGGAGAAATATTGTTATGAGAAATAAAATCTTGAGCTATTCGTTCAAAAATTATATCGTTTAGAAAATCTAATTTCCTGATTTAGTGATCGAACCAAAAATTAGTAACTCGGCTAAGAAACGTTACAGTATAATTTTTTTTATTTACTCTTATTAATTTTTATTTACTTGATGATGCTTTGCTATTGTTTCCTCGAAAAAATTTTATATACCTAACTCTAATTGTGAAAATTAACCATTGACAACGGGTGTGCGTCACATGAATGAGGAGTATTCCATCAACGGGGTTATTATATGAACCCAATTTTAACTATGTTTTTTCAAATTTAAAAAATAATATTTAACTTTTTATTTTGTTAATATTTCCCACGTATTATCATGAAATATTGGCATATATCATATTTTCTTATTTGACAGAATTTATTGTCTAAATATTCAAAATTTGAAAAACACTAAAGGTAAATGTTGATCCAATTATAAAAAGCGTCCAACACTTGAGAATACTTGAGAATGTTGTTGTGGAACCTAGATCTTAAAAGCTGTCTATGTATTGCTGTGACACTGAGACATGTTCTAATGCCTATTGCACAACGCTTTGTATTAAACCAGTGTTGCTAAACGAACAAAAAATCGTAACGTTATGCGTTTCGTTTTTATAACTGTTGCAGCCTCCAATATTGGCAGTGGACTGTATTTTTTATATATCTGTGATGAACTAGGAAATGTTGTGACTGCAGCTTTATTGTAGTATTGAAATAAATAATTATGACTGTATGGATCTCATGATGTTGTGTATGTTCAAAAGATGTATGTTCAAGATAATGATGATGCCTTAACGACGTTCGCTTAATATGCCAGTATATGATGAACAAGAAGAAATAATAATTTACAATGTAAAGTGCAATCAATTGAAGATAGTTTGACATATTACATTCGCTTAGCATCACATTATATGATAAAAGTTACAGAATTACTAGTTGATAATACAATGCAACCAGTGAATATAATATTGGCGAATAACATCAGCCTAGCACGACATTATTTTTTTTTTTTTAAATAAAAAGTGTTGTAGGGGTTAGAATATGTGTCACAACAACACATAAATACCTTTTAAGATCTAGGTCCCACAACAACTGGCGTTCTAAGGTGTTGATGAGCACTTTTTTTAACTCTGCGGGTTGAAGCCACCTGAGACTAAGGATTCCGGAAAACTATTCCATTTGTATGCAGTTCGGACAAAGAAGTCTTTCTGCGATCTGCAAGTATGACAGCGCGGGATCTCGACCGTTTCATTGGTTGCGGTAGCCAATTGCCGAGTAGAACAGGGGTAAGAATAATTCGGATGAACTGTATTCAGTCAACGGTAGCACCCTCAATTTTAGCTGTGAAATAATCCTTGATGATGAGACGCTATTGCTTCTTTGAAGAACCGAGCCTTCATATAACTATGTGTGGCTTTAATCATAGAGAAAGGCTGTGTCACAGGATCAAGGAATATGCAACCAGTTGGATTATTGGCAACTACAATTTTGTTTTGTTTCAGCAAATTTTTGTATATTCTTTCTTGCTATATTCTTTTTAATTTGCTTTTATATTCTATGTCATATTTTGTCAGTGATAGGATTTATTGTTTAGTTATCCATTCTTTAACAAAAAATATAAAAAAACAAAAAAAGAAAGATTTACGTCCATCAACAGCTTTGAACGGATGTTGTTGTGGGACCTTGGTTTTAAAAGTTTTTATGGGTTATTGTGACACATATTGTAATTCCTACTACGCAACACATTTTATTAAAAAAAAAAAATAACATCAGCCTAGCACGGCATTATATGATAAAAGTTGAAGTATTGGCATATAACATCAGCCTAGCACGGCATTACATGATAAAAATTATAGAACTATTTGAAACTATACAATGCCACCAGTTGAGTATAATATTGACATATAACATCAGCCTAGCACAGCATTATATGATAAAAGTTAAAGAACTAGTTGAAAATATACAATGCCACCAGTTGAATATAATATTGGCATGCACCATCAACCTAGCACGGTATTATATGATCCACCATAAAGTATTACTAGATATAACAGGTTGACATTCAAAACGTAAAGTACACTCTAGCACCAGATGCACTGATCAAACTTCACCACCATTGATACTCAATTTTGTTCTAGAACTTCAATTTATTTTAACTTAGTTAACTTTATTTTAACTTATTTTAACTTATTTTAATTTAAAATGTTTATCTTTTTATGAGTTCTACTTTAATTTGTACAATTAACACTTAACACAAACTAGCACCATCACAAGGTGACAGATCACCATCTATTATGGAAACCAATTTTAGAAGAGAAATACATCATACAATTACTAACTATAGCAGAGACACTGACTTTAATCCATGAACTATGTTAGCTGCTAACATCCGGGTGAACCCGTTTTAAAACCCATTTTAAAAAAATTTTAATTTGGTTAAATAAATTAAAATAATGATTAATAATATTTTCAAATGTTTGAGAATGACCATTTATGGTTGAAACATGTTTTCAGAGTGTTGTGATCGAAAATGGAATTACATATATATATACACATATATACACACATATATGTGGCACCAGGGTATTACTACAAATTGTGAATACACGTAAGTTTGATTAATCCAAGTGTTCCATATACAATGTTTATCTATATTAATTATTGTATTTTTCTTTCTATTTTCATAAAATTCTGGAGTTTGTCAACGCTGAATCACGGTGTTAACAATAACATTGTTTATTTTTCGGTACGTTATTACGTTATGAAACAGAAAAATATTGTTTTTCGTTATGTTATAACGTTATAAATACGTTATTTTAACATTAAATGTAATGTTCAAAACTAACCTATTTAAGGCCCGTATTTTTGAACGTCGATAGAGATAAATCTGCGGATTTATCTTCTCTTTCATATTTTTAAACGTAGATAAATCCATTGATTTAATCTTAGATTAAAAATGTATCCTCAGATTTAAAACCGCAGCTACATAATTTAAAAAATACAAAACGTCATTACGTTGCGTCAAAAAGTTTTTAAATATATTCAAGTATAGTAAAATTTCTAAGAAAAACTATGCAAAATCTTGATAATTCATCTTCTTCTTCTTCTGAGTCTAATGATTCAGATTATGAAATAATCATATACCAAGTCAACGAATAAAATAAGCAAAAATATTTCAAGAAAGGATTGATGTGGAATATTATAATGCGGAAGAGTTTAGGGAGCGATTCAGGTTTTCTAAAGAAAGAGTTTATTATTTAGAAAGCATTATAAAAAATGACATTGAACCACTAGACTTTCGTGCGTATCCTTTGACAACGATACAACAAATACTGGTATGTTTGAGGTAAGCAACGGGGTCGTTTCAATTGGTAATCGGTGATTTAATAGGAATAAGCCAAGGTACAGCGGGCAATATAAGACAAAAACAAATATTACTGTGAAAAAATTCAAAATAAATACTACTGAGAAAATTTTAAAAAATAACAAGTGTCCCAACAAGCAGTTTTAATGCAAAATTCGATATCGAAAATCGAAGATTTTAGCTCCATTCAAAAATACTACAAAAAATCCATAGATCTATCCACCATTATAATTACCAAAAATAGCCTTAGTTAAAACAGTGATTTTCGAAAACTACGGATTAATCCGAAGATTTATCCTCGTTTAAAAATATGGGCCTTAACGTACAAAAATCGAAAATCTCTAATGAACAGTTACTTTTTGCATGCAAAATTAAAATAATATTAATTTTATACAATCGTAGTAAAATAAAATTAAATAATTAAATACATTTTTACACTTCGATTTACATATAATTATACAAAAATTCATCCAAAACAAACGAAATGAAATGTTAACGTTATCGTTACGTTTTACGTTATCGTAACGTAATTTAATTTTTAAAACTTTATGAAAGTAATTATTACTAATAACGCTATTTTATTTCGTTTTTGCGTTACGTTTCGAGTAACGTTTTGCAACACAGATTAAAACAGGTAATGTATTTTTTTATTATATTATCATACAATATATTTAATTAAATTTGAGGGCGCCATTTACCTAGTCTGTACCCGGCACTGAAATACCTATATACTCTAAGAGTATTCCAAAAAATATAAAATCTGTTGTACGAGAAAATGTAAAAAAAGTTTTTACCGGAAAGGGCAAACCGGAAGTTGGAATTCAGAACTGTTACAAATCATACTCAGACATATGTACCAAGTTTAATCAAATTCAATTATCAAGAACTCATGTTATTGAAGTTTCAAATAAACAGGTTGTTAAAAGGGCATCAAATTTGAATTTTCTGGGATTAATAACATGTATCCTCATATGAAGGGTATAATTCAAACTCCTCCGTGATTGAGATTCGAGCCACTGTCCTATACATATTGGATCTGCCTTGATGGAAGCTTTCATAGTTGTTCTCATTTTTCTTTAACCATATCTTCTTAAACTCAACCCGTGGTTGCTATCTACAATAGTTTTCGTTTAGAAAAACAAATGAACGTAAAATAGTTGTGTGATATTTCCCAATGTAATTTCGTTTTTTCAAGTTGTATTCGCAATTCCGCTATTTCCATGTAGATTTCCTACAATCGTTTTATAATCTATGTTTCTGTATTTTTCAAATATTCTACAATTTTAGTACAGGTTAGAGTCTTCACTCTTTAGTGGGTACACTAATAAATGTAATTTCCTAAAATCATTTCATAATAGATGTCTCTATTTATGGTTTCCTTCCAGTTATAGTACAATAGTGAAGACACTTTTAGTACACATATTTTTTCGAACGAGATTGTCCAATAAACAGACTTATTCTGTTTATTGATTTATGATGTAAAAACAGTCTAGACTTTTGCCTATAAATGCGCCTATCCACGTATAGAGGCTCTCTTATTCGATTGTCATTTTTAGAAATCAGATGATTTCAGTTTTTGACGTCGGAGAATAATAAATAAAAAAATTAACAATTTGGTTCTCAGATGATATTTTTTGTGGTTATGCCGAAGAACAAGTATGTAAAATTGAATTTAGTTAATTTTTGGTGTAAATTGTTTGTTTTTTTATCAAAATACTCGACTATGATATTAGATTAAATAAATTTTCGTGTTATTCTTGTTATTTTTTTTGTATCCGAGATTAGTATTATTAAACACGATATAATTAAATTATTTAAGGCTGGTAGTGGCCATATTGTTAAGTTATTCTAGTGTTGTATTCACTTCATGTTAACAAATCTAATCGTAATAGAAAAATTGTTTTTTTGTGTGTAAATACGGCATGTTTTTTTTATATATGCTAGTTCATAAGTGAATTAAAAAAAAAGAAATCGTAACCAAATATAGCGAAAAAAAATTAGAAATCGGAGAAGTCAGTGCATTTTTTTTTCACCGACCCAATCCAGTTATAACACCAAGCATAAGAATTCCGATAATACCACGGTACCAAAAAAGGGCAGTTTAGCCTTGCTACTGTTTTATTTCGGCTGAGGAACATGACGGGCTAAGGCGGATACCACGAGTTGGAGGAGAGGGAGTTATTCACATCATGCGGTGAGTCCTATTTTTCTGTTATTTTATTTACATGTATGAATGATTATGGGTACTATGTAGGTGTATGGGTATGTGAATATGGATGTGTGGATGGGAATAGCCCTATATGTAGAACTAATTCTGCATTTAACAATCATAAGAATTATTGTCAAGTAATTATTTAAATTCTTCTTGGAATACCTTTAGGTGATTTTCAATACAACTCACTGGGTAAATTAGACTACGTGTCTTATAACGGCAGTGTAGGTTGTATGCCTACAACAAATAAATGAATCATATATAACAGTTGTAGTCGATAAACCTGTAAGTTAGTATGCTGTGTTGTATTGAATTATTTTTTTTTTTTGATTGGATTGATCTAAAATAAAAATAAATTAAAGTATTGTATTGAATATTATTTGGCAAACTAAGGAGGCTACCTTAATCTGAGAATTGTTTGATAATACAATATAGTCCACAACGATTGTTAAATCAATATGATTTTATAATTACGATCAAGAAGAAAAAATTCTTGAAATGATGGCTACATCACTTCAAAGTCTACCTTTTGATAACCTCGATCACATCTGCAGTTATTTAGAATTAAGTGATGTACATAAACTACTGCTCTCCTGTAAATTTTTTTTATAGTTACAACAATTACTGAAAGGTGAAACTTATTTCGGAACAATGGAGTTATTTGAAATTGAAATTAGCAAAGTTATTGAAAGAATTTTTGGCTAAATTTGGACCTCGCATAAGAAGCATCACGCCTGGATCTAACGGCTCTGATAATTTGCGTATTTCGACAATCGTACAACAACTACATGATATTCGTATGCTTAAATTATAATCAGTTAAAATCAACTTTGTTAAACAAACTAGAAAATAGCGAGTTTGGGTCAGCAGGCAATTATGGAGATATGTGTTGAAAACAAAAAAAAAGGGTGGAATAAAACAAAACAACTGGACTGAAATTGTTATGTGCCGACCAAGTTTCGATATAATACAATTTTGTCTTGAACCCTTGCTGAATCAAGTAACCTCAATAAAAGCTCTAGGTTTAACCGAGTTTACTAAAGGAGCTATCGTATGGATGATGGTGTGTATGAAGGTACGTGTCTTTGTGTTGGTGTGTGAGCGTGTGGGTGTGCATGTGAGAGTGTATGCACTACGAATGCGTGCGAATGGGTGAAAATCATGGGTTTGGACGCGGTGATCGCCGTTCTTTTCATGCAAAGAGGTCGCCAGAGTCTACACATCTCACTTAGTTTTTTTTTTGATCCGTCTTTATTCGAAATATGCGTACTATACGATTATTTGTGTTGAAGCAGCAGGTATTCTTCTTTCGATCCCATAGGCTAGAGCTAGTCTGGGGCCACAAATAATATCATCCAGGTACGCGACCTGCTATGACACAATCCACAATCCTATGTATTTAATGACTGCATTATTTTGTTAAATTAGGAGTTTAAGGCCCGGTAAGTTTTGCCACGTCATTACATCAAATGATGGTATTGATCGGAGATTTAGGCTGTCCATTTTAAGTTATTCGTTTTGGTCACCATGTAATTTAAATGTAATCAGAAGTTAAAAATTCAAATATTTGACTTTAGCGGATGCAGTTAGTAATGCTAACATTTTCTGTGATTTTTTTATAGGCTGATCAGTTAAAGTATTCCATGTTCTTGTGAAATATTTTGATAAAGAATAATATTTCGTGCTACCGCCTAGTGATTTTTTTTTCGGTTCTAAATAGATTAAAAATTTAAAAATGTTAACCATTAATTGAGAATAATGTTCTGTGTCTTAGATTGAAATTGTCTGAACTGATGGTAATGTTATTTTTAATAAATTTGCATAAAATTGACAAATCAAGTAAAACAATATAGTAGAATTAAGTTTTTTAAATTATTTAAGAAGGAAACTTTTGTGGAAACGAGTCATAGTAGACCGATATTTTACTCCACCTATTGTTGCATTCTTGAGCGGTCAAAAATAATAATCCATCTATCGGATATAAAAATAAAAAAAAAACATTGTGTTGAATGGTCGAAATTTCTAATATGCCGGATGAAAAGATAGTAATAAAAAAATACAAGAGAAGGTAGACGACATGGATATAAAAGATCGGTCGACCATGATGGGTGGCTCTTCACTTTTTGGTTTTGTAACTTGTGACTTTGTGACAGTAATTGTTAATTTTTTTTATTATGTAAATCAAATTGAGATAGTAAGCAAAAAAATAATAATTTTAATTGTGATTTGTTCGCTTTTGTGAGTTGATATTAGTATCTTAACAGTGGGGCGCCAGTAACAAAAAAAAGGGAGAGATTGAGCTGTGGTCTTGTTGTTGCGATAATGAGTTACCCAGGTTGATGATAGTTTCCTCGTCACAGCCATGGTAAGTAAAGGAATTAACAATATTTGTATTGCCGCTGATAGATAGCTGACTCTTGCCGGTCATTATTTATTGTTAATGACATGGATGCGGGTGTAACATTGACTTATTGGATATCGTAATTGTCATCTCAAGATTGTTATCTTCATCAGGGCATGTATGTGAAAGAAACTAATTGAGTCAGTACATTGCTGCTACCGTAGTATAATCAATCTGGGTATAATTTTGTCACGAATATATGTGCTATTGCTGACGTGGTATAATCAATCTGGATAATTTTGATAACCAATACGGATTTACATGCTATTGCTGACGAAGAATGATCAACCTAGATAATTTGTAAGTTATTTTAGTTAATATTACCTGTATAAATGTTAAATTTTAATATATGAAAATAGTATCATGGCTTCCATGCTACTCTAAATAAATCTGTTGTGATCAAGACGTGAGAGCAGTCTCGTTCAATCTCCGCGAGATGGTTCCTATAGTTTTGTGATATGTCATCATTCATATAAAAAATAAATTTTTTATAATTAATGTTGTCCATAGAAATATCTTTGTGGAAATTCATTTTTAAATAAATAAAAAACACAAACTTTGTCTTTTCCACATAAAACTTTTTAACAAATTTTTATTAAAATTATTATTTTTTAAAAGAAAACGTCGACCGGTTTCGTATATTAATACATTTTCAAGACTAAATAAAATAAATTTTTAATCTCACACAATTTTCTTTGTTGCCACTGGCTTAATCAATTAAAACCTTGGAATGCTGTAGCTATCACGTGATACCCAGGTGAGGGAAACCTGTGACGCATGCAACAAGGTGCTCGGGAGGTCGCCAACAACTTATCCCAATATCATTCAAAAACTAATCACTTCTTTGTCATTCAAATTTTTCATCTTTTACGATTGTATTATCAAAATTGATAATGAACGAAGTCTGTATGCTCCCAACGAGTTTTAAAAACAAAGTCTGAAAAGTCAGCAGTTCAATGGTGGTTCCTCCCGCCACTTTGATCAAAGTGTCCCGAAAGTTAATCATTATCTTCATACACCAATTGAAACCTTCACCAAAAGTTTCATCATATAACTGCTTCTTTATTGTAGGCTGTTGCAAATTGTAAAAACAATTATTTTACTGGAAGTGAAAGCCCGGAAGTTGGAAATCAGAACTGATGTAATACGTACTAAATGCTTAGGTACCAAGTTTCATCCAATTCGATTATCAGGTACAGATGTTATGAAGCTTTCAAAAACACAGGTGCTCGGAGAGAAATGCTTACTTTAGACAGAAATGACAGACTGACCCTACAATCAATTAAAGAAATCAATTTCAAACTTTTGAATTTCTTTGTACTTCATTTAAATTCAAACAACCGTAACATAAGATACATAATTATTCCATTTGTCCAAGCAACACAGAATCATTAAATTTAAATACAAATTTTCTATTTTATCCAAGAAAACAAACGAATGAAAAAGGGTTTTAAGGAAAATTTCTTTTCAGTTTATTTTTTGAACAGAAATGCGATTCTTTTTTTTATGCTAAAAGCTCTTCAAAGTTCTTATTTTTCATTTGTGTTGAATATTTTCTTTTGTGTTGAATTGCACAAAAAAAAACAAAAAAGTTAAAAAATTTTGATATTTTATTTGTGGTAATTTTTATAAATGAAATTATTTAATGCAAATTTGTTTTGTTCAAATGCTTTTTAGATTTCTTTTCAAAAGATTATATAAGATTTTTTTCTTCTGCAGTTCTTTATTCAACTATAGAGTTTTGCTTCCTTTATAGAAAAATAAAAGATTTTAAATTTTATTTTGAAATGGTTCATTTATGTTTCTTTTTTATGTAGAATATATTCAGAAATTATAGTGATGTTTGTTTTCTTTTCATCTCGTTAACTAGCTTATCAGTTTCTAAATTAACTATTATAATACAAAATGTCCCATGAAATCGATTTTTAAAGTTTTACACATATTTTTTTGTGAAACAAAAAATGAATAAATTAATGCATTTAGGTTGAACGTATGTAGATGTCTAAGGTCGCCATAGTAGTAATAAAAAAATCATATTTTATTTATTTGAATAATTTTAATATTTATGTATTCAAAGCTGAATGATAATTTCAAAGCTTTTATCTATTTGAATATTCGATTGAATTTTTATTACTAGTTCAAGCTATACATTTTTCGAACACAAATCAGTTTCAAAACTAAGGCAATTAAAATTTTATAAAAAAATAAAAAAATTATTGTTCAACAAAAACTGTAATGTTTTAACTGTATGTACAAAACATAAAATGAATTTTTGGTTTGGCAAATTCTCTAAAGTTATATTAAATTTTCGTCTATTCGTGGTATACAATGAAAATAATGTTCTCATTTATTTCTAAATTCATGTGATTAGAAATTCTATTGTGAATTGAAATAAATAAATTATACATATTGTGTTATAGCAATTTTTTGGGGTTAATATTTATCCATAACTATATATTTAAGTAATTATGTTTTTGTAAACTAAAAATATTTATAATTTCCTAGAAAATTAAATTTTCACTGTTCGTAATTAATGATTGTATGTTGAAGAGTTGAATAATATGAGAACAAACAAATTTATTTGTTTTCTGTAACAATATTATAATTATATTTTTCGTCTTATATTATTTTGAAAATGTTAACTCGGTTTAATATTTGAACATATCAATTATGGTTGTTTGTTCATAGAATTGTGGTTAGGTTGGGTTAGATTAAATACCTTGTATTTATTTCAACTTAGTAATTAGTGTGACAAATTGTTATTAAATTTTGTGTGGTTTTGCAACATATAATACATATAATTCTTTGTAACATTTTAAACCTCTGTTTCTATTATAGTTGTCAATTTCAACTTATATCGTTACAATTCACACATAAAATAAAGTTTTATATAGTATGGAGAAAGTTTTTTATTGAAAGATAAAGCACTTCCAGTCGACTGGTTATGTTTAGGTTAGTATTGAGGAAAAAAAATTATAGCTGAAAAAAATATGGCTCACACTACTATTTTGCCGAACGGTGAGATCCGTTTTTATTGATTTGCAAATTTTTGGTTAAATTTTAGGCGACGAGTATGACAACACCACATTACGGACAGGTTAACATGAGATATTATATTTTTTTTTTTAAATAAAAAGTGTTGTGTGATAGGGTTTACAATATGTTTCACAACAACATATAAATACCTTTTAAGACCTAGGTCCAGACCTAGGTCCTACAACAACTTTCGTTCTATTTGTTGATGAACGCTTTTTTTAAACCTCTTCGGATTGAAGCCACCACAGACTATGGATTCTGACAAACTATTCCATTTTTATGCAGTTCGTGCAAAGAAGTCTTTCTGCGATCTGCCAGTATGACTGCACGGGATCTCGACAGTTTAACTGGTTGTGGCAGCCGATTGCCGAGTGGAATGGCGGTAAGAATCGAGTCAAAGCTCGATCACCCACAATTCTTATAGCCCGCTTTTAAACAGAGTCCAAGAGGGCCAATATGGAAACAGAAGCAGCACCCCAAACTTGACAGCGGTACTCCATACAGTGACGAATATAGGACTTATAAACATGGAGCAATTGGTATGGAGTGAAAATTTTTTTGCATCTATTTAGGAGACCGAGTTTTTTAGACGCACTTTTTGCCATAGCCAATACATGATCGTTCCAGAGTAGGTCATTTGAAACTGTGACACCCAAGAATCGAATCGAACATTGACCTATTGGTTCATCACACAGAAGGAATAAAATATCTTTGGGTAACTCGGTCTTTGATCTGGAAACAATCAACAGCTGTGTTTTGATATAGTTGAAATTGACCAGGTTTTGGTTACCCCAATCGGCGACTTTTTTTAGGTCTTTATTCACGTTTATGGCAGCGTCTCTCCGGGCGGGATTAATTCGTTCGTGCATTTTACCTTTTGAAGGAAGGGGCTCGAACGACTTGTGCAGAGTACTATCATCTGTAAAACTATTTATTGGGTTGCTGGTGATTTTCAAGAATTCGTTGATTTAAATCAAAAATAGGGTTGGAGACATTGCTGAGCCTTGAGGTATACCAGCGTTAATTAGTTTAGATAGTTTAGACTCAGCAGAAAATCCGTCTAAGGAGACCAAAATGTATCGGTTGGATAGAAAATTTTGAATCAGCTTCACAACATTGGGATGAAAACCATACGCAACGAGCTTGTTGATTAAGTTGGCATGTGTAGTGCAAATAAAATATCTTCACGGCACTACTTTTATTAAACTGTTGTGAAGCAGGTCTAATACTTCTGTTTGTAGAATGTAGTAAATGAAATGTTTATATTTAAAATGTTTATATTTATATTTTATAAATGTTACAATCACTTATAGTATAATTCCAGCTTCTATTATAAACATTTATATATTTATTTTCTAGGTGTTTCAGTTTTACAATCACTTAAAATATAATTTCAGCTTTTATTACAAATCAATTTTATTATGTTTTGTTCACGAGTTCACTTTATTTTAATTTGTTAACTTGCTGATAGGACAATCTGTTTCTCGACGCACTCACTGATCGGATCGACTGACCGTTACTTACTTATGGTCTAAACTTGACTTGCTTATTTAACTGCCTAATTAATGCTCTAGAACTCGTTGACCGTATTGACGGTTAAATTACTGCTCGTGTTTTCTTTTGAATTTGGACTGACCGACTGACGGTTTTAATGCTTAATTGTTCTGTTATCACCAAATGACCGATTTTATTGATTTTCGTAAAGCGACTCCCGATTATTAATCAAAATATTACTTATATAATTAAAAAACGATTACGCGTTGATTATTGTTTTTTGATATCGAAAAAACTGATCTACTAATTTTGTTTTTATTAAATTTTATTTAATGCCAATGTCGCGAATTAATTTTATTTGAATTAAACGATTAAAACAAATATTTGGAAAATAACCCAGATTTTAGTAAAGGTAATTTATGAAATATTTGTTTTTAATTTAATTGAGTTTTAGGTCAATTGTTTTTATATTAATTGTTAGAAATTTGGAAGATATTGCGAATATGGTTTGGGGAATCATTGTAGGAAAACTCTGTAATTGGTTTTACTACATTCCTAGCCCCACGGAAAAAAAATTTGTTTTCATCGTTAAAGTTAGTTAACGATGTAAATAAAATTTTACCAAATTATGTATGTTTTTGAAAAGTTAAGTATGCTTTGGAAAAAAAAATAGTAAGTGAGTAACGTTATCTTAGTGGTATTTTAGTTTTTTTTTTTAGTTTTTTTTTTTTTTTACTGAGTACATAGCATGAAAAATTATGTGTCTACACAAATATTTTGTGTTTTATTAATCTTATATAAGTATATTTTTTTTGTGTTTATCGTCGTAATAAAATTAAAATAAATTGTATTTATATTAATTTAATTTTTGTTTAATCCATGCTAATGTAATAAATATTTAACAAATTTAAACGGTTTACAATTGTTTTTGAGCCGTCAAGATAGATTACTTGTTTCTGTATAATTAAAACTTGTTTCTGTATAATTACGTTTTGAATGAACGACGATATATGGTAAATTATTTGTTTTCATTTTTATTAAAGTTTTCGTTACGTTTTGATTGCTTAAAAATAATTGTTTTAATATAAATTGTATACTTATGCTAATGATTGTTTATGACTAATTTTAGTAATTTTATTATTTTTATTGATTGTATCTATAGTTAAATTATTGTTTTTTATTATTATCTATTGTTATTATCCATTGTTCATAAAATATCATGGAACTACGGCAAATTAGACATGAAATTGTCTAACCGTCTGAAATTTCTCAGACTGAAATTGTCTGAAATGTTGGAGAAGTTATTATTTTTTTGATATTATAAAAGAAGAATAAAAGCATATTAGAAATTAAGTTTGTAAATTAGTTGAGAAAAGAAAAAGTAAACTTACTTGTAATATATTCACTATCACTTTTTGGATGAAAACAAACTTTTACATTTGTGGAAATGAGTTATGGTGGACCGAGATTTTACTCCACTTGTTGTTGGACTCTTGAGCTATCCAAAATAACAAACCATCTATCGGATAAAAAAATGTGCTGAATGGTCAAATTTTTAATATGCCGGATGAAGAGATAGCAAGAGTCGCATGATCATATCTGTCAATCATCATTGTTATTTTTATCAGTGTTCGTATATGAGAAGAATTAAATTGAGTCAACATATTGATGCTGTTGTGGAAATAGTGATTAATGTTCATCGCTTTTATTCATCATTGTTATTTTTATTAATGCTTTTGCCTGATATGGATTAATGGCTTCAACATAAATTAACGTATCGTTACTTTTTGTCGTTACTGTTTTTTTTTTTATCTTTGATTGCTGTTATTCATCATTTTTATTCTTGTTAATGCTCGTACCTGAGAGTAATTGATTGAATCGAAATTGATTTACGTACTATTCATATCTTGGAAATAAATACTGATGATCATCACCGTTATTCATCATTGTTAATTGTGTGTGAGCTGCTTTCTGAAATCTGGATAATTTGTAAGTTTTTTTAAGTTTAATTAATTTTACTTTTATATTTGTTGCACTGAAAAAAAAATTAAATTAGCTTTTCGTTTTACAATGTTTGCACGCTTGATACGGTTGATGCTATTAAATCCATTCAATTCAACGCTATAGGCTTTGATGAAATTCCTCTTAAATTTATAAAACTTTGTCTACCCATAGTTGCGCCTTTCATTACCCATATATTTAATTTCGTACTTACTACATCCCAATTTCCTAGCACCTGGAAAGTAGCAAAGATCATTCCTATTCCTAAAAAGTCAAATCCAAAATCTGTAAAAGATCTCAGGCCAATTAGTACCTTGTGTGCTCTCTCTAAAGCTTTTGAGATTATTGCTAAAAACCAAATTGATGCACACATCAAACGCTATAAGCTAATATCGACCTTTCAGTCTGGTTTCCGTGAAGGACATAGCACGCACACAGCACTTTTAAAGGTTGCAGACGATATTATAATGTCACTGGATAAGAAAAAAGCCTCTATTCTAGTTTTACTAGATTTTTCTAAGGCATTTGATATGGTAAATCATAAAATATTACTAAAAAAACTGTCTGATAAATTTAATTTTACCTCGAGTGCACTACGTCTAATATCATCCTATCTAATAAATAAGCGTTGTCAAAGTGTTACATTGGACAATCTAATTTCCGATTTCTTATATATAAGTTCAGGTGTTCCTCAAGGTTGGGTGCTGGGTCCTCTGCTTTTTCCATTAGGTATTAATAACTTGCCATTGGTATTAAAATTTTGTAAAATACATTTATATGCTGATGATGTACAAATTTACACAGACGGACAAGTGAATAATATACCGAGTATTGTCTCTAAAATTAAACAGGATTTGGAAAGCATATTAGAGTGCTCGTATCGCAATGATTTAGCTTTAAATGCTTGTAAAACTGTATCTATACTATTTAGTATAACAAATAATCACTACCACAGAACACATGCTCCATCTATTCGACTGGATAATAAATTGATTCCGTTTTCTGAATCTTCACGGAATCTAGGTGTAATTTTTGACTCAAAATTAAACTGGAACGCGCAAGTCTCCTCAATTTGTTCTAAAGTTTATTCTTGTCTACAGAGTCTATGGCCGTATTCATCTTTCACAACGTTTAGTCTTAGGAAAAAATTGTTTAAATCACTAATACAGCCACAATTTACCTATTGTTCATCACTTCTTGGTAACCTTAGCGCAGGAGGATTTTGCAAGTTACATAGAGCTTTCAACGCTTGCATTCGATATGTTTTCCATTTGTCTCGTTTTTGTTCTCTTTCACGCTTTAAAACATCTTTTCTTGGTTGTTCTTTGCAGTGCTATTTAAATTACCTTCTATGTGTATCAATATATAAGTTAATTACCACCAAAACCCCTAATTATTTATATGATAAGTTAAATCTTGGGCATCGAAGAAGTTCAAGACTAAACCATGTTACACTACCTATAAACCGTACCACTACAAAAAATAAATCATTTTTTGTGTATGGGTTGTCTCTTTTCAATAAACTCTCTCCAGATATACGGGCTGCTACATCGTTGAAACGATTTAAGAATAAGTGCTTTGATGTTCTTTGTTGCATGGAAAGGATATAGTTTTAAAAAATTAAACATTTAATGATGTAAATTAAACTGATCCGTCATGCTAAAAAACGAAAGGCTAAAAATAATAGTACATTATATACCGAGGTGATAAAGCAAATTTTCTACATTGAGGTGGATATTAATTCGCGAGAAACGAAGTTTCGAGCGAATTAAGCACCGAAATGGAGAAAATTTTCTTCACCGAGGTTTATATACTATTTTTTTTACTACTTGATATAAAAAATGCACTAAAACTCTTAATTATTAACAAAATAAAATGTCAATTAATAAGCAAATGGTGAATAAATAAAAATTTTGATTTGGTGAAACATTATTTATCGTATCATTGGATTGCGTATTGGATATTTGTTATTCAAGACTGCTTAGTTAGAAATTTATTTTCAATGAATTTTCTTAAAACTATATAAAAATCACATATGCTTTGCACTAAAAAATATAGCTTTTATTTATTTTTGACATGAAATTGAAAATCTATTCAATATTGTTGAGCCAAATTTAGAATTTTTTTAGTCTACAACTCACAACTAAACTAAATTTCAACAGAATTCTGTTTAACACGAATTAAAATTTCAAATAAACTACTATAGTTGCAAAGAAGTTTTTGCATTCATTCATTATTTTATTTACGAAGGTGCTAAAATACTTATTATTAGGTGTGGGGAATAATTATTTCTAACCACAGCTGAGAAAAATAACTTTTTTCTCCGATAGACAGCAAATATAAATTTTGCATACTTATTTCAGTCAGCAAAGTGGCACTTTTCCTGCCTAGGCAGCAAAGCAAGTACTTTGCTGCCTAGGCAGCAAAATAATTAGACTTCATAGAAATAAACAAATATTTTTCCACGAATCTGGCAGAAATTTTTTAATTTGTCAAACTATAAATATTATTACATTTCCATAACAACTAAATCTTCCAACAATTGCGATTTTTTTTTTCATTTTTAAAATTTTGCTTTATTTTTAAAGTAATAACTATTAAATTACATATCATTGTAATTAATCGGAGAAAAAATTATATATTTTATTATTTTGTTTTTCCTCAATTTACCCCGTTTAATTGAATATATACCCTAAAAGTTTAATTGATAAAATGATTAGTCAGGTTCGTAATACTAATTTAAATCAATTGGGTCATAGTTATAATTATCTATCACTTGATCAAACAGCTAATAATATGGTATCAAATAATGAAAATTTAAATAAATATGCATCATTAACTTATGTTCCTGGTCTAAGCGAAACACTTTCTCGCTCTTGTTCACAGTTTGTTTCTAATATTAAAATGGCTATGAGGCCTAAAAATAAAAATAGTTATATTTTTACAAATTCAAAATCAAAAATACCTAAAGAACAACATAGTGGTGTTGTTTATAAGGTTGATTGTAATAACTGTAACACAACATATATTGGTGAAACAATTCAAAAATTAGGTGTTCGTATGGATCAACATAAATATGATTCTAAAAAAACTTCAGTCACTAATAATTGTTCTGCACTTGCTAAACATTCTATAGAAAATAAACATGAATTTAAATTCGATGATGTTCAAATTTTGGCTAAGGAAAGAAATAAAACTAAATTACAGATACACGAGGTGTGCCAAATCATAAAAAATGAGGAAACAATTTGTAATTTTAAAAGTGATAAGAAGGATTTTTCGAATAATTATTTTAATTTAATCCGATTGTTCTAAAATTTAAAGTAACTTTAAGCTTTTCACTTGATTACCATTTTTTAAGTTAATTATAACATAGTAACTCATGTTAAATTGTATATCGTTTTTTGTTTATATAATTTATGTCAAAATGTTATTTTTCTTATTGTGATATAATTTTTTATTATTTTTATTAATAATCCTGAAGATGGGCCTAGCCCGAAATATATAGATTTAATAATAAAAATTATATTCAATTAAACGGGGTAAATTGAGGAAAAACAAAATAATAAAATATAAAATTTTAAACCCGGCTAAACAAGTTTATAATATGAATTGTGATCCACTCTCAAACCAAGTGGATATTTCACGACAAAATATGTCTAATGAGCTAAACATCTCAAATCAAAATGAATTGATTAGTATTAAAAAATTAGCTTATCAAATGGCGCGTCTTGTGTTTTTGCTTAAATGTAGAAGATGGAATATTACTCCAATTTTTATTTTACATAAAACACAACGAATTTCGATTAATTCAAAATGTAAAGAAGCACATTCTAAAGTTAATAATGCTGTGCAACAACTAAATAAAGTGATTTTAAATGCTGAAATTGCTGACTGTAATTTTAATATAAAATATCTTAAGGATTTTTGCGCACCTGATGTACAAGAAACAATACAATTTAATGAATTTCTTACACAAAATAATAAACATTTATACACTAAATTTGTACGTTTACAACTTGAACAAGAAACATTGGAAAATATTAATTTAGATGAAAAATTTATTCAAAATATATCAGATAAAGATGTACCAAAGGAGATGATGATTCTTTTGAGTTTGGGTCCTAAATTTACACTTCCCATTAAACAAATACCAACATTAGAATTAATTGCTGACATAGAGTTTATTATTTCAAAATATACTGATGATCATTTACGTAAGCAAATGCGTTCTCATTTGACTTATATTATCACAAATCATATAAAAAATAAAACAAAATTTAATCGTATTGATAAGTTCCTCTTAATGGCAATGAAAAAAACAACTAAGTTCTTAAAGGAAAATCCAGATATCCACATTTCAACAAGTGATAAAGGTAATATTACAATTATTGCTAACTTATCTGATTATGAAGATAAAATGAATCAATTACTAAATGATGATGAGAGTTTTGAGATATTACGTATTGATCCAACGGCAACACTTGAAAGAAAAAATAATAGATTGATTAGTACATTGAATAATAAAACGCACCAATATATTACACAAGAAATGGCTAAGAATCTCAAAACTTATATTTCAATTCCTCCTCGTATTTTTGGTCAAATTAAAATACATAAACCTAATAGAAATATACGTCCAGTTATCTCTACTATAAATTCTCCATGTTATAAATTGGCTAGATTTCTGTCAAGAGTTTTGAGAGATTCGTTTACTTCTAAATATACTTTAAAAAATTCTACACAATTTGTTAAGAAAATTATCAAACAAAATATTCCTGAAGAATTTAAATTGATTTCATTTGATGTAACTAACTGTTTTACAAATATCTCACCTCAATTGGCATTAAAAATAATTGAAAGAGATTTTGATGAATGCATTAGTACAAATACAAAAATTCCTAAGAAAGAATTTCTGAATCTTTTAAGTTTTTGTTTGATTGATTGTAACTACTTTAAATATGAAGAAAAATTTATGAAAATGAAGAATGGTTTATTTATGGGGTCTAGTTTAGCACCAATTTTGGTACAATGTGTTCTTGATGATGTCATAAATCAAGCATTACTTAAAATTGATTTTACTCCACTTTTTTGGTATTCATATGTTGATGACCATATTACATCTATTCCTGAAAATAAAATACAAATGGTCCTTGATGCATTGCATTCGTATGATCCTAAAATCAGATTCACATATGAAGTTGAACAAAATAGCATATTAAATTATTTGGATTTAAGTATTCATCATTTGGATAATGGAAAGATTATAACTAATTGGTATCATAAAGAGATTGCTTCTAATCGATTATTAAATTACTATTCTACACATCCACGTAATATGAAGTTAAATGTAGCTAAATCTTTTATTCGAAAAATATTTCGACATAGCCATATAAACTTTTGGAATGATAATTTAAAAATAATTTATAACATACTTCGTACTAATAACTACCCTAAAAGTTTAATTGATAAAATGATTAGTCAGGTTCGTAATACTAATTTAAATCAATTGGGTCATAGTTATAATTATCTATCACTTGATCAAACAGCTAATAATATGGTATCAAATAATGAAAATTTAAATAAATATGCATCATTAACTTATGTTCCTGGTCTAAGCGAAACACTTTCTCGCTCTTGTTCACAGTTTGTTTCTAATATTAAAATGGCTATGAGGCCTAAAAATAAAAATAGTTATATTTTTACAAATTCAAAATCAAAAATACCTAAAGAACAACATAGTGGTGTTGTTTATAAGGTTGATTGTAATAACTGTAACACAACATATATTGGTGAAACAATTCAAAAATTAGGTGTTCGTATGGATCAACATAAATATGATTCTAAAAAAACTTCAGTCACTAATAATTGTTCTGCACTTGCTAAACATTCTATAGAAAATAAACATGAATTTAAATTCGATGATGTTCAAATTTTGGCTAAGGAAAGAAATAAAACTAAATTACAGATACACGAGGTGTGCCAAATCATAAAAAATGAGGAAACAATTTGTAATTTTAAAAGTGATAAGAAGGATTTTTCGAATAATTATTTTAATTTAATCCGATTGTTCTAAAATTTAAAGTAACTTTAAGCTTTTCACTTGATTACCATTTTTTAAGTTAATTATAACATAGTAACTCATGTTAAATTGTATATCGTTTTTTGTTTATATAATTTATGTCAAAATGTTATTTTTCTTATTGTGATATAATTTTTTATTATTTTTATTAATAATCCTGAAGATGGGCCTAGCCCGAAATATATAGATTTAATAATAAAAATTATATTCAATTAAACGGGGTAAATTGAGGAAAAACAAAATAATAAAATATAAAATTTTAAACCCGGCTAAACAAGTTTATAATATGAAAAAATTATATGTTCAACTCGGCAGCAAGGTAGATTGACTGCCTTGGCTGAATTCCTAGCCTCGCTCGCTCGGCTATGAACTATCAGCCGCGGCAGTCAATCTACTACTTTGCTGCCTAGTTAAACAAATAACTATTGTCTTGGGTTTTTGAGTAAATAATTGAAATTTCTCATGCAAGTAGTAAAAAAAATAAATAATAATCTATCATTTCTAAACGTTTCAAATTTCGTTGTGGATATCATGCTCGACTGATGTGCTGTAGGTACTGAGTTCAACTCCAGGTGTTTTGTACATATTTTTTATTGTTTTTTTTTAATTTTTATTAAATACCATTAAAATTATTTTTTTAGGGTTCCGTTTTTTATACGGAAGACTATTAGTGAGAGTAAAACGTGTTTTTCACATTATTTCGATTATCTCGATTAATTTAAATCCAATGAACCTGAAATTTGGCGTGTGTATAAAACTAATCTATCCACACAAAATGAGGAGTTGAAAAATAAATAAAATGGTTTTCGTTTGGTTAACAGGGCTACGATGTGAGGCCTTTGAGAAAATACATTTTTATATCGAGTCAAGTAGGGTATCATATGAAGGGGCTTCACTTCAGTATTTCTAAAAAGTGTATTTTGGAATTTTACACCCCACCATTTTTTGAGTAATTCTAAATAATGGCATTCTCAGTATGTTTTCTTTCGTGGATTAGCTCCGAGCCTAAGTAATCGAAAATCTTAAAAAGTATTTTGAATGATAGAAAAATTAGTAAGTTTTTAAGAGAATAAAAATATAGTAAAGTACCAAATACTAATGATTAAATTTATTAAAAATGAAATCATGAAAAAATTCATGGAGAATTCAAAATTTCAAAAATTCATTTATGAAAAAATTCATGGAGTTAGGAAATTTGATAAACCCTTAACGAAAAATATAGCGAAGCTTCAAGTGATTTTATATCTATGTGTTTAGGAGATTGGAGTGGGGAAGGGTGAAAAAAATGTTTTGACTCGCATGAGTGGGGTGTCGTTTGAAAGAGCAGTAAAATTAAGAAACAATACCATTTTTTTTAGAATTTTGCGATGCACCGTTTTTGAATTATTCTCAAAAAAGTGCAACAAAAAGTTGGTCCCCCCCCTATTCGTTTCTTCGTTGATTGACAGAAAAATTAGAAAAATTCATGGGAAATTCAATAAACCCTTAACGAAAAATATAGTGAAGCTTCAAGTGATTTTATTTCTATGTGTTTAGGGGATGGGAGTGGGGAAGGGTGAAAAAAAGGTTTTTTGGCTTGCATGAGTGGGGTGTCATTTGAAAGAACACCAAAATTAAGAAACATTACAATTTTCTTAGAATCTTGCGATGCACAGTTTTTGAATTATTGTCAAAAAAGTCCTATTTTTAATGTTAACACCTCTCAATTCCTAAATTTTGTCGTTGATTAACAGAATTGAGTCGTTCCTTAGCTACCATAAACAGCTTTGGATAACATTTAACCTAAAGTAATATTTTTTATATCATTTCGATCAATTTAGATGAGATTGACATTTACTATTGATATTTACGATGAACCATTTATTTTTTATGTGTCTATGGTCTGGCAATATAAACCCTTTACAACACAACTTTATGTTAATTATTTTGATATTTTTTTCTTTACATTCACGGAACCCTTGACGAGCGAATTTTATTCGCACTTGTCTGACTTTTTAGGGTTCCGTTTTTTATACGGAACACTATTGGTGAGAGTACAACGTGTTTTTCACATTATTTCGATTATCTCGTGAACCATTAATCCGATGAACTTAAAATTTGAGGTGCTTATAAAACTAACCTATCCACACAAGATGGCGGGCTAAAAAATAAATAAAGTTGTGTTTGTTTGTTTTAAGGAGGTACGATGTAAAGCCTTTGAAAACATACATTTTTTTAGCGAGACGAGTAGGGTATCATATGAAAGGGCTTCATTTCAGCATTATTTAAAAATATACTTTGGAATTTTACACCTCACCATTTTTTGTATAATTTTGAAAAATGACGTTTTCAGAATGTTTTATTGCCCCGATTAACTCCGACCCTACTTCATCGAAAATCTTGAAATATATTTGGAATGATAGAAAATTGAGAAGGTTTTTAATGAAAAATATAGAAAAGTGGCAGACACTCATAACTATATTTATTAAAGGGGTGCGAATGTTAAGGGGTAAAAACATCATTTAAGACCAGGTCATGTGGGGTGTCATTTGAAAGAGCACTTGATTTTAGAAATATTATCAGTTTTTTTAGAATTTTGCAATGCATAGTTTTTGAATTATTATCACTACAGTGACATAAAAAGTTGGTCCCCCCCTTGCATTTCGAGCCTAATAAACAGAAAAAATTGAAAAAATTCACAGAGACAGGAAGTTTGATAAACTCTGAACGAAAAATATAGCGAACTCTCAAATAATTATATTTTTGTGTTTTTAAGGGATTGGGGTGGGGAAGGGTGAAAAAAAACTTTTTTGACCCAAGCGAGTGGGTGGTCATTTGAAAGAGGATCAAATCTCAAAAACTTTGCAATTTTTTTTAGAATTTTGTGGTACACAGTTTTTGAGTCAAATAATTATATTTTTGTGTTTTTAAGGGATTGGGGTGGGGAAGGGTGAAAAAAAACTTTTTTGGAACCAAACGAGTGGAGTGTTATTTGGAAGAACACTTAATTTAAGAAACATTGCAACATTTTTTAGAATTCTGCGATGCACAGTTTTTTAGTTATTGATGAAAAAAGTGCTATTTTAAGTGTATATATACCACCCTATATTTCGACGCTGATTTATAGAACAAATATTCCCAATTTAGACCATTGAAATACTGGTTAAATCTTTCTTTAGCTAACATAAACAGCTATGGATAAGATTTAACCTCAAGTAACATTTTTGATCAATGTAGATGTGATTGACATTTACTATTGACGTTTACGATTAAACATTTATTCTGTTATGCGTCCATAGTCTGGCGATATAAAGACTTAACAACATAACTTTATGTCATTTATTTTTGATAATATGTTCTTTTACATTCACGGAACCCTTGGCGAGCGAATTTTATTCGCACTTGTCCGACTTTTTTTATTTATGAATTCATAAAAATAATAGTAGTTTAATCAATGAGTGTATAATGAAATAGTTTATTCTCAAGCAAATGTTTAAAATTTTAGCGCGGAACGAGCGAGAATTTTAATTTGCGAGAGAATAAAATTCATTAAACACGAATCGATTACAATGCTTTATTCTCTGACAAATAATTGTGTATTATAAAAAATAAAAACATTTTCTTCAATTAAAGCAATAAATCTTTATTGTTTTAAATGATAAATCAAATTACTTCGGTCTGAAAGACCTAAGTATTACATTCATGAGCTCAAAGTCAAATTCTTACCCCCACTTTTTTTGGCATTTCTTGACGTTTTAGGACCAGCTGATTCTAAAAAGGCAAAAAAAAAATGTGTGTCTGTCTGTAGGCCGGGATTCACAAGGGACAGGTCCGAAAGGACGCTATGTTCGATAACTGTACCGGAAGTGTGTCAAAAAAATCATTATGTGTGTCAAAAATAGCATATTTTCATATTTTTGGCTTAAAAAACGTTCACTTTAAGTGATTACGAGTAGGAACATTAAATTTGGAGAAATCTTGATGGTCGGGATTGGTATGTGAGATCAAAAACTAGATTATTGCATTATAAGTTTGTCAAAAAAATGTTGTCATGTGTGTCAAAAGAAAGATTTTTATTTATTTTTTTACCCAATTTTTTGGAAAAAAAGTAATAGTGCATTATATAACAAGGTTGAGAAGTAGGCTATTATTGACCGAGAACTTTTAGATCCTGAGGCGCGTAGCGCCGAGGGATATAATGTTCGAGGTCTATATTAGTCTTCTCAACCGAGGTATATATAGAATTTTTTTAACTACTAACACTAATTATCATATTTGCTTTCATTAGATATTTATATTAGTCATTTTCCGTTTCATTTTTTAAATATCTTGAAATATCAAGTAGCCTGGAAGTTTAGTTTCATACAAATAAAACGAAACAAAGCAATGCAATTATTATTTGTTTGTGTTTTTTTGTTCATTTCAATCAAACATAAAAGAAAATTTGTCATTATTAACCTAGGTAATTGTTTGTTATTATTATTGACCTAGCTTGAGAAAAATTGCTTCTCATTGGGGCATTCGAGTAAATAATGACGATTTCTCAAGTTAGTAGTTAAAAAAATTAATTGTTTGTTGGAAATGAAATTTTATTATTATTATTGAGAATTATGGCATTATAACTTTTGTCAAAAAATGTTGTCTAGTGTGTCAAAAGAGAGATTTTTATTTATTTTTTACACAATTTTCTGGAAAAAATAAAATTGTTTGCTCGAAATGAAATTTTATTATTATTATTGAGAATTATGGCATTATAAGTTTGTCAAAAAAATGTTGTCAAGTGTATCAAAAAATGATTTCATTTATTTTTTAGCCAATTTTTTGGAAAAAAAATGGAGCTGTTTTTATGACGTAAATGTAATTGAAAATGAAATTGGACATGGAAATTTTTGAGTTTGTTATAGTTTTTGAAATATTTTTGGAATTTTGAAAAAGTTTGTATTTTTAATTTTGTAATAATTTTTGAAATATTTTTAGAATTTCGGAAAAAGTTTTAATTTTTGATTTTGTAAGAATTTTTTGAATATTTTTAGAATTTTGAAAAATTTTTAATTTTTGGTTTTATTATAATTTTTGAAATTTTGAAAAAATTTTCAATTTTTTATTTTGTAATAATTTTTGCAATAGTTTTAGAATTTTGGAAAAAGTTTGAATTTTTAAGAATTTTTGGATTATTATTTTTGGAATTTAGAAAAAGTTTAAATATCTGATTTTTGGAATTTTAAAAAAGGTTTCAATTTTAGATTTTGTTATAATTTTTGCAATATTTTTAGAATTTTGACAAAAATAGAATTTTAGAATTTTATATATATATATATATATATATATATATATATATATATATATATATATATATATATATATATATATATATATATATATATATATATATATATATATATATATATATATATATATATATATATATATATATATATATATTTAGAATTTTGAAAAAAGTTTCATTTGTTGATTTTGTAAGAATTTTTGGAATATTTTTAGAATTTCAAAAAATTTTTAATTTTTGATTTTATTATAATTTTTGGAATTTTGAAAAAAGTTTTAATTTTTGATTTTGTAATAATTTTTGCAATATTTTTAGAATTTTGGAAAAGTTTAAATTTTTAAGAATTTTTGGCATATTATCGGAATTTAGAAAAAGTTTAAATATTTGATTTAATTCTAATATTTAGAATATTTTTAGAATTTTGAAAAAGTTTGATTTTATTTAATTTAACAATATTTTTGGAATTTTGATTATAATTTTCCGGCAACGTATTGATGTTTCGTGTTAGTTTTGTAATAAATTTTTAAACTAAAAACCATGTCCTCGTGAAAGTTTTTTGCCGAAAACTATATCAAAATCCTTTACCCAGACCGAAGTCTTGATATCTCTGTGAGATTTCAAACCCTCCATATTTTCTTATTAAAAAAAACCCTGATGATAAAAAAACCTCATCCTATACAATCAACCAAGTTCAACTGTACGAAATAAGAGAATTTAATTAAAAATTTGATTTTTGAACAAAACTTATCAAAGCAATTGTAATTGTAGTTTGAAAATAATTTTAATGAAATCAAAACAATTTGACCAATTGGAATCATACCAATTGAATAATGATAATTTTTTATATGCAAATTTTCATTAGACAATAGGTTAAGTTCATTAGGCTATAGGTTAGAAAACAATACAATAAAACATACTATTATTATCGAAAAAACATACAAATAAAGCTGATATAATTAAATGGAAGAGAATAAAAAAATTTATTTATACGAATTTTAAAAAATTGACCTATAACGCAGTTTTTTAAAGTTATATTGCTACTGTATTGCTAAGTTTGCAATTTGCATTCGAGTATAAATAAATATTGAATATATATAAAATTGAAATATATATAAAATTGAAAGCATGTCTGTTTGTCCTTTCTGCATTTATACATTAATCATCATAAAAATTTGGGAAGTTGTTGTGTACACTTAATTTGCTTTTTTATTTAACTATCGTTTTTAACGGTAGTTTGCTTTGATCAATGTTTTTTTTATTGAACATGATTTTTATGAAATTAAAAATTACTTTAGAAAGATAGTATAACCTGAAGGCTGAAACAATTACATTTGTATATCAAAATTATATGTATTGGAATTTTGGAACAAATCATTGGAATTAAATATGTTGTCGGTTTGGAATTGTATGTAATACATGTTTCTAAAATTAAGTGAAGACTTAATACTTGTAACTTGATACTTGATAAAATCGATTATATCGATTTAAAGCTCACATTTACGAGACGAAAATCGCATAAATTCTATACAAAGAAGCATAGCTTATGTATGATTAAGCATGGATGGCAATCATGATAAATAAAATAATTAAAAATGGTGGCACTTAGGCGATAGTGATTTGCAAATGGTAACAATACGCATTAATACAAATGAATTTGCTTAGCTTTGTAAAATTAGATTTGTAAAATTTAAATTTTTTTTTTTTTTTTTTTTTTTTTTTTTATTAATTAGTTAGACATGTTTAGCACACTAAATATGAAATATTCATTATTTAGACTCTTTGAATATCCGAAGATACCATGTCAACTATAAAGGAAGGAGATGAGGAAAATGGAAGGAATGGGGATATAGGGACAACTATACTAATTTTTTTAAATGATGATGGACATTTTCTTTAAATGCCTGAGGGGAAAATTCATCGGGAAATACAGAGGAAGCCATTGAGTTCCACAATTTGGCCACTCTATTAAAATAGTCATTCTGAAAGGACACGGTTCTGCAACGAGGTATTTGTACAACAAATGGATGGGATGACTCGGCAGCTCTTGTTTGTCGACTATACTGCGCACATGATGGAAGGATATTTTGAATTTCCTTAGAAGAGAATTTGCTAAAGTTATATTTATAGTAGATTGACAATTCAGCCACATTTCTTCTGTGCTGGAGTGAATCAAGCTGATCCGTTAGTTCGGTATTACCAATCAACCGTATTGCTTTTCTCTGTACAGAGTCTAGACATTTTATTGTTGACTGACAAGCACCTCCCCAAACATGACAGCAGTACTCCATACATGGTCGAATAAAGGACTTGAAGATTAGCAAAATTTGCTCGGGATTGAAATACTTTTTACATCGACTCAAGAATCCTAATTTTTGCATTGCAGATTTAGCGAGGTTGAACACATGTTTATTCCATTTCAGGTTATTTTGAATATCCACTCCAAGAAGTCTAACTGAATCAACCTCACGCAATTCCTCGTGCTTTATCTTAATAGGGAAATTTTTATCTCGCTCTATTCGTGAAAGACGGCATAGTTTTGTTTTGGTTGGATTAAATGAAACAAGATTACGATCACCCCATTCCATTATACGCTCCAGATCTTTGTTGATGGAATCAATTAGCAGCTCTCTATCGGTGGTAACTGCAGTATGAGATCGAAATTTAGGGGATGCATGTGATGCATGCAATGTTCTGTCATCAGCAAAACTATGGATTGGGTGAACTGTGGAAATAAGTAAGTCATTAATGTATAGAAGAAACAAGGTTGGTGAGAGTGCAGAACCTTGGGGAACCCCAGCATTGGTTGTGAAAATATTGGATGTGATACCATCTAAATTAACATGAAATTGGCGACCTGTAAGAAAATTTTTTGATCTATGGGTGTGACAACCACGCGTACTTTTGTCCCTGCTATTGGCATATGAGTGCTATTTTGACAATTATTTGGTTTACATTGTGAGGCTAGTGTGAGTAGTTAGCGGTTTATCGTTCTGAGTTGTTTCTCATTTATTCTACTAATACGATCCAAATACTACTAATACGATATCAATTGATTGCGATTGCCAATGAAGTTTTCACTTCTGCCGTGCGGTCTTAAGCACACTCTCTGTTTTTTCTTTCAGTGTAGGTGTGCCCAGACAGTGAGCTATTGTGGTAAGGAGCATGTCTAC
Source organism: Diogma glabrata (assembly GCA_963693315.1). Classification (NCBI taxonomy): domain Eukaryota; kingdom Metazoa; phylum Arthropoda; class Insecta; order Diptera; family Cylindrotomidae; genus Diogma; species Diogma glabrata. The sequence goes on along the minus strand of OY856187.1, from coordinate 48,446,789 downwards.
AAAGTTTGGCGTATTAATCGTCTGATAAGTTTCAAGTTTCCGAGAAGTTTCCTTACTCTATTATAAGTTGATACGTTAACGCCTTTCATTACTGTCAGTAACACTAAGGCGCATACTCTTAGCTTCATGGAAGCTACCACGTGAAGGTGCAATTAACACATAATGGATGCCAGCCGTTGCAGACTGATTAAAGATTAGGTTGCATTTGCTGTGATTATAACGCAAAATCAAGAGGGCACACTTCGACTAAAACTGGTCCATTGTGATATCACGGATCTCTCTACCACTACTTGAAAATGGTGAAACTTAAAAGTGCCAATACGTTCTTTGTAGGACCTAAAAGTTCGTTTGTTGGCATGTTCAAGAGCAATTGAGAAATAAATATAACCGTGGCTTGAAATGAACTGTTCGTCGGGCATCTTACATTCGGTCATAAAGATTTTGGCGTTCATGCTCCGTGTAGGAGCGTTGCCAGGTTAATCAGCTTTGAATATTCACCACGGTCATTCGCAACAGCGACATAATTACCATGGCAGCCGATTTTTTTAAGGTCGTTTATTACGTCAGTCTTCCATTGTAGTCGTGGTCTACCTCGCGGTCTACCACTCCCTGGGGTACTAACGTACATTTTTCTAATCATTCCAGACTGTGAATCGGCTCGTAGAACATGCCCAAACCAAGCAAACCTATTAGAACGGATACAACCTATTATATCAGGACCCTCAAGAAGGTCTCTGATCTCAAAGTTATACCGGGTTCTATACTCTCCATCGTCTGTCTTAAGTGGACCAAAAATGTAGCGTAGGATCTTACGCTCAAATACAGATAAATGCGATTCGTCATTTTGTGTAAGGGTCCACGTTTGTGACCCATACATCACAACCGGTCTAATCAATGTCTTGTATAACTTGAGCTTGGTGTTAGTTGATACATACGGTGATCCAAGGAGAGGTTTAATTGAGTAGAAAGTTCGATTACCTGCAGCGATTCGAGCTTTAATATCTGTAAGTATGCTGTTGTTTGAGTCAAGTATTGATCCCAAATATTTAAAAGATTCAACTCCCTCAATTCGTTCATCGCCGCACATCAAATCTTTCTTCTCAGCCTCTCTTGAAACATTCATATGTTTGGTTTTATTGTAGTTAATTTGCAGACCAATTTTCCTAGCACCACTCTCAAGCGACTTGAAAGTCTCACTCATAACAGCTTCACTTCGGCCGAGGATGACAACATCATCAGCGTAAGCAATCATCTGTACTGAGTTTATTGACAAGATATTGTTATTAGTCGGTAGTTTCTTTTGACGGCACACATATTCCAAGGCTAGATTAAACAGTATAGGAGAGATAGCATCACCTTGTCTTAAACCGGAGTTGACTTTAAAAAACTTTGATATTTCGTTCTCTACTCGTACACAGCATTGAGAGTTCTGTACTGTCATTTTGCATAGTGATACCAGTTTACCAGGAATTCCCATTGACACCAGAGCAGACCATAGAGTCTCTCGTTCGAGAGAGTCGTAGGCCTGCCTGAAATCAATGAAAAGTTGGTGCACAGGTATGTTGAACTCTCGACACTTTTCCAAAATCATCCTTATCGAGAAAAGTGCATCGGTGGTACCTCGGCCCCGCCGGAAGCCACACTGATATTCTCCAAACAGTTGTTCAGCAAAAGGATTGATTTTGGATAGCAAAATGTAGGAAGAGATCTTATATGCTGTGCAGAGGAGGGCGATTCCTCTGTAGTTTGCACATTGTAGGCGATTACCTTTTTTATGGATTGGTATCAGCATAGCTGTGTTCCAGTCCTGTGGCATGGTTTCAGTCCTCCAGATCATTTGAACAAGTTCAAACAATCTTAAGGATAGAGTTACGCCACCATGTACAATCATTTCGGATGTTATATCGTCGATACCAGGTGCTTTATTGCATTTTAATTTTGACAGCGCCGCATCGAATTCCTCTCTGGTGGGTTCTTCTTTATGTACCTTTGACACACGAATAAGCTTAGCTCGTCGCCCGACTTGTTGCTGGTCACTTAAGTTGAGAAGATTCTCAAAATAAGCGGCCCAAGTATCTAAAATATTTTTAAGGTCTACTTGTAGCTCCCCATCTTCGTTTTGAATAGCAGTCGATCTAGTTTGAGGGCCCTTCTTTAAGGTTTTAACCTGTTGAAAGAAGTTACGCGATTGATGTTCCTTATTGAAGCTTTCAATCTCCTCACACTGTCTCTTCCACCATTCTCTCTTCGTTCGTCTACATAGCTTTGTAACGGCTTGTCTTGCCAGTTTATAATTCTCCTTCGTGGACCTGGTGTTGCGTCCTTGTAGACACTTCAGATAGCAATCTCTTTTGTATTGAATAGCATCAAGGCATGCTTGATCCATCCATGGCTTCTGGGAGTGGTTCTGTGGTCGTCCAAGTATTCCCTCAGCAGCGCTTAAAACAGCATCTTTGAGCAAATACCATGACTTATCGACGTCTCCATTAATGGTTTCTGATTTATCCAATGTTTCGGCAATATGGATTTGATATCTCTCTTCTGTTTCAGCATTCTTTAATGATGAGATGTTAAAACGTTTCCGTTGATTGAATTTTGGAATGCCTGGATTTGGAAAGTGGAACCTTATCGTTGCACAAACAAGGAAGTGGTCACTTCCAATGTATGCACCTCTAAAGGATCGCACATCCAGAACGCTCGAAAAGAAACGTGTTGTTACTAGAACGTGATCAATTTGATTTCGAGTATTACCATTCGGTGAGACCCAAGTCTGCTTATGAATCGATCGATGAGGAAAGAACGTACTGGCAATTCTCAAATTATTTGATAATGCAAACTCAGTCATTCTCTCACCATTATCATTCGAATTCAAATGCAGGCTGTTGGGACCCACCACATTTCCATAAGAGATATCTCTTCCAACCTGTCCATTAAAGTCACCAAGAACCATAATGAAGTCGCGTGTTGGTGTTTGTTTCATAACCTCTTCCAGTGCTATGTAGAAATTATCCTTCTCGTCGACGGTCCTAGCTTCAGTAGGTGCATGCACGGCAATAAGAGAAATATTGTTATATGTACCGCGTACACGTAGGTAGCAGATCCTCTCACTGACCGGGATGAATTTCATCACGGTTTCTTGTATGCGTGCACCAACAAGAAAGCCAGTACCAAATTCTCTTCGAGAAGGATGACCACTACAGTATAGAGAGTGACTATCCAAATCTTGTTTTCTGATTATCGGCTGTCTAATTTCTTGTAGAGCAATAATATCCATCCTATACCTCTCAGCCTCTGTTTCTAGACTTATAAGAGCATCAGGAGCGCTCAGGCTGCGCACGTTCCACGTTCCGATTCGGTAGTCTTTTTCACGTCCAGGTAAAATTCTTTGTTGTTTCCGGGTCTGTTTTTCTGTTTCTGATAACCAAATTTAACATATTATTTTTTTCCGGGGTTAGGGTGTTAACCTTAGGCCCAACCCAAATTGTCGTGAATGGGTCCGTTCTGCATATTACGGTCACCAAAAACAACCTTCTTACACGTTTATATAGCGAGCCGCTTGATTCAAGACAGACGCCCGCTCCAAGCCGCCCCTGACATGGAGAACAGACGCTTGAGTCGCATTGGTTGTAAGGCGCCAATTCGCCGTGATGTAGCGTCATTGACTAAGCAGTTTTTACTCTGCTTGTCTCCAATACACCAACCTAATTCTGTCAGCATTACCCAGGCAGCACGGCGTGGACGTCGAATTTCGGATTTCGCTACCCAATACAATAAGGTTAGTGGCTAGCTAATTATTAAAAATCAACTCACCCTCACCATTGACATTGTTCTAGATAACCAATCCCCTATCCATTTTCTCAACAAACGTGACCAAAGAAACCAGAAGTTTTGACGGAAGTAGTCCCCGGTTGGAATGCGAGATTTGATTGATCTCTTCTAACGTTGACCATGTTGTTGCCAGTATAATTGAATTGCTGTGCCATTGTTATTCACATAGAGGAGTTTATAGTTAGGAACTCTGACTCCGGATACGAAGTTTATATATATCTACAGTTCTAGAGTCATCCCTCACAATGGGTTTGGAGTGATGGTTGACGACAATACCTAAACAACTAATTAAAAAACAATAATTTAATATAGAAAAATATTAGTTCATCTATCAGAATATAGATTTAGTGAATCTAATTAAAATCAACAAATCATAGAATAATCAATTAGCTTAGGTCAAAACCTTTCGATCATATTAAATTAGTAAAATTCACCTTTTTTACAATAGATGTAAGGAAATTTAATTTATATTTGGAAATATTAAGAAAGGCTTCGATTAATTATTAAAAGTTTTTGATTAAAAACTTGCATAGTCATCTTCACTTTTTATATTTGAACTTTCCTGTGAACGGTGAAAAATATTAATTAGCTGTGATTTTGTTAAAATAAAACAATATTTGAATATTATTTTATTGTTTTTATTTAATAACGATTTTGGAAATTACACCCGGACATTCTCATCTCATCTGAATATAATAATTGAACCTCTGCTGTGAAATAGGAAACGCATCATTTTTGGAATAATTTGGTAATTTGTTTGTACAAACATAAAAGGCGGTAAAACTCAACAAATACAAAATAGTACAACTGGACTCGTCAAGATAAATTGTGGATACGCAATCAACGAGTGCAGCTGATATTATTCATGGTCCTTCGAAGTCGGATTTGCTGCATATAAAATCGTGAGTACAAGCCAAACTATTCTTTTATATATATAAACACTTTATACAAAAAATAATACTTAAAAACGGTGAAAGGTGATTATTTAAACGTGCCAATACTAATGAATGAATATAGTGAACACGTTATAAACTTAAGTGAAATTATATAAATACATTTGTGCGAAAATTATAAATCAAACTGTGAAAGGTGATTCTTGAAACGTGTCATTACTGAGTGAATCAATATAGTGATCACGTTATACGCTGAAATAAATATATATAAATACTTTGCGCGAAAATTACTAATTAAAACTGCGAAAAGATTATTGAAACGTGTCAATCCTGCAGTAAATATATATAAAAGATATAGTGAGCACGTTGTAGAATTCTTACAAATGGCGGAAAATAGAGCAATAAAGCGCTTCTTGAAAACATTAGAAAGTATGAAAGTGCAAGTAAATCTCTTTAGCATTAGTACTCCAATTAGTGATATAAAAACTTGCATGGCTCTGTTAGCAGACGATTGGAGAGAATTTCAAGCGCTAGAAAAGGCCGTAAAAGGGAAATTTGATGAATCACAAATAGACAACGTGGACAAAATTGAAAATATGCATCTTGAGTTGAAACAAAAGCTTGTCAAATGGGAAAAGCTTTATGAAGAGAATAATGCACAAATACAAAATAACTCGATGGATGATTTTATGCTTAATCAAAGCAATTTTCTCCAGCAAATATCATCTATTCATAAACCAGATAATGAGGTTCGTTTACCACGAGTTAATATACCATCGTTTAATGGAGTGTATGCAGAGTTTCCCTCCTTTCGTGATCTATATGAAGCGTCTGTCCATAACAATAACAATATCTCAAAGGTTCACAAATTGCAATATTTAAAAGGGTTGCTTAAAGGTGAAGCCTATATGCTGATCAATCATCTGGCAGTGACAGAAGCTAACTACGATGAAGCGTGGGACAAGATAAAGACACGGTACAACAAGCCAAAGCATGTCATACACAACTTGTTGAAACAATTTCTGGAACAACCAAACGTACAACAAGGTTGTGCAAAGTCAATTCGTCGCTTAGCTGACGTTTCGGATGAAGTCCTACGTGGGTTGAAGGTGCTTGATGAGCGTGCTGAAGGCCGTGACCCCTGGCTAATTTATCTACTTATTCAAAAACTAGACCAGGAAACGAGAGAAGCTTGGGCGCACGAGACAGCGGGAGTCAGCTTCCCTACAATGGAGCAGTTGTTTATCTTTTTAAACAAAAGAAGTGATGCCTTGGAGAGCTTAAGTTCAATGCAGAAGACCAAAACGTATCCTCAAAGAAGAACAAGTGCTTTAGTTTCGCATATAAACCAATTAGTATGCCCGTTATGTGAAGGAGAGCATTATTTAAGCAAATGTGATCAATATTTACAGCGAACATTTGCAGAAAGGAAACAACTAGTAGTTGAGAAAAAACTTTGTTTCAATTGTTTATCTTCATCTCACCAGTCAGTGGTGTGTAGATCCAAATATAAATGTGGTAAATGTCGCAGGAAGCATCATTTGACTCTGCACTCAGAAGAAGATGTTAATAATCCACGGATCAATGCAACTCTCAACGCAAATGCATTGAATAATACTTTGGAACCATCTAGCTCAACCGATGTTCAAGCAAATGCAGCAGCCATACCAAATTTTCAATCTTTGCTACCAACAGCTATAGTTCTAGTAGCTGACAAATCTGGAAATTCTCAGAGATGCAGGTTACTGCTAGATTCCGGATCACAAGCCTCTTTCATCACAGAAGCTTGTGCGCAGCGTTTGAATTTACCGAGATCTCAAGCAAATGTTGCAGTTACAGGTTTAACAGCTGGAAAAGTAACCACCAGAGGAATTACATCAATAAATATTAAGTCGTTGTATTCGTCAGAGGAATCGATTCAAGTTGATGTTTTGATCATAAATCAGCTGCCAACGAGATTACCAAGTTTCAATTTCCAGCTCCAAGACTGTTGTTTTTTGGACGATTTAAAACTAGCTGATCCATCTTATAACCAAGTATCTGCCGTTGATATCCTGATAGGAGCTGACAGATTTTTTAGCATTATCAAAGATGGGCAGTTAACTAACTCAAATAATTCAATAGTCGCACAACGTACCATTTTTGGTTGGATTGCGGCTGGAGTTACCGGTGAAGAAAACGTCGTAAGAACAGACAGCAGCCAAGAAAGTTATTGTACTTTAAATTTCCATTTAGATGTAGACATTGATAGAACATTAAAACAATTTTTTGAGCAAGAAGAAATTCCCAATGTCCAGATTATGAGTCAAGATGATGTCGAGTGTGAAGAATATTATAAAAAGACGCACAAACGAGATGAAAGGGGTCGTTACATCGTCTCTATTCCCTTTAAAAATAATACCGCTCAGTTTGGCAACTCTATCAACGTTGCCAAAAGAAGATTTTTAGCGTTAGAAAGGAAATTTCAATCTAATCCATCACTAAAACATGAATACGCTAGATTTATAAGTGAATATCTAAGTAGGGGATACCTAGAAGCTGTTTCTGAAGCTGATAAAATGATTGAGCAGTCTAAGTGTTTTTATTTGCCTCATCATTGTGTGATAAAACAAGCGAGCGAAACGACAAAACTAAGAGTAGTTTTTGATGGATCAGCGAAATCTTCTTCTGGGATATCACTAAATGAAACGATGTTAGTCGGTCCGACTATTCAGCCCATTTTATGGTCAATCTTATTAAGATTCAGAAAGCACAAAATTGCATTAGCAGCCGACATTGAGAAAATGTACAATCAAATTTTGGTTTGTGAAAGTGATAGTCAATTTCAACGTATTTTATGGCGAAGCGAAATAGCTGATGAGCTTAAACATTATAAACTAAATACAGTTACCTTTGGTTTATCTAGTTCGGCATTTTTAGCTATTAGAAGTATTCATCAGCTAGCATATGATAATCAAGATAGTCATCCAAATATTATTGATCATCTTATAAATGATTTTTACGTTGATGATTTTATCTCTGGTGCTGATAACATTGAAGAAGCGACGAAACTAAAAGGAGAAATGAATGATTTGTTAATAAGCGGTGGTTTTAATCTAAGAAAATGGAAATCAAATGTGCCTGAACTCACAGTGAATGGAGAGACACAACAAACCACTTTGTTCAATAATTCAGAAGAATCAAAAATATTAGGTCTACAGTGGAACGCAGCAGAAGATACTTTTACCTTTAAACTCGATTTGAAGGAGAGTAATGAGCCCACCAAACGTCAAGTTATTTCCGAGTATTCAAGGGTCTTTGATCCGCTGGGTTGGTTATCTCCTTCGATCATTTTAATGAAAATAGTATTTCAAAGGCTTTGGCTACACAAATTGGGATGGGATGATCATCTGCCAGCGGAAATATCAGAAATATACAACAAAATCCGTGTTGAGTTGAAAGATTTAGAAAAAATAAAGCTCAAAAGATACATTCCACAAGACGGTAAAATGGAATTACATGGTTTCTCCGATGCCAGCGAAAGTGCGTATAGTGCGGTGGTATATTGTAGAGCGGTAGACAACAATGGTGTTGTCTCAGTTAGCTTAATGGCAGCTAAAACAAAGGTGGCTCCAATCAAGCAGGTGTCCTTACCACGACTTGAACTATGTGGTGCTCATTTACTCACAAAACTTATGCGTATTGTGCAAGAAACAGTGAAGATGCCAGTGGAATGTTTTGCCTGGACGGACTCTACAATTGTACTATCGTGGTTGTCGAGTCATCCAGTCAGGTGGAAAACCTACGTTGCTAATCGTACGGCTGAAATCATCAATCAGATACCGAGAAAATTCTGGAATCATGTACGATCTGAACACAATCCTGCAGATTGCGCATCTCGTGGGATTTTGCCGTCTCAATTAATCAAACTAGATCTCTGGTGGCATGGCCCAGCGTGGTTAAAAAATTACCAATCGACTTCTGCAAAAGAGGATGATTTTGCTGTGAATCCAGAATATTTGAAAGAAGAAAGAAAAATAACCAAGCTTTTAGTTTCCAACACCCATTGCAAGGAAGATCAAATCAGCACATTAATTCAAAGGATATCTTCCTATAATAAACTGAAAAGAATTTTTGCTTACGTTTTAAGATTTATAAATAATATGAGAAATGACAAGTTGAATAGAAGCTCGGGTTCTCTTACGGTGATTGAACTTCGGAAGGCCAACCTCATAATCATCAAATATGTACAGAGAGAAGCGTTTGCCGATGAGGTTGATTGCCTTCAAAGAGAGGTGAATATTAGAAAAAACAGCAGCATTGTAGCATTGGCACCATTTATAGATGCAGAGGGGATGTTAAGAGTCGGTGGCAGATTGAAACATCTGGACTGCCAATATGATTATAAACATCCAATGGTTTTACCAAAGGGTCATGCATTAAGTCGAATGATTGCAATACATGTGCACAAGAAAAATCTTCATCCTGGTTTGACTCTAACATTTCATCTGATAAGGCAGCAATTCTGGATAGTAGGAGGCAGAAGCAGTGTCAGAAATATAGTGAACAAATGTGTGGTCTGCTTCAGAAAGAACGCCAAAACATCTAAGCAACTAATGGGAGATCTGCCATTAGCAAGATTGAAAGCTACAAGACCATTCTCATCTTGTGGTGTAGATTATGCGGGTCCAATTGAGATTGCTACAAAAAAGGGAAGAGGTGCCAAGTTTATCAAGGGGTATATTGCACTCTTTGTTTGTATGGTGACCAGAGCTGTACACATTGAAGCCGTTACTGATCTATCTACAGATGCGTTTATAGCATCCTTAAAACGATTTATCTCAAGGCGAGGTGCTCCCGCACATATCTACAGTGACAATGGATCTAACTTCATTGGAGCACGTCGAAAACTAGGCGAAATTTTTGAAAAAATTAGCAATATTAATCACAATTCTCTAATTGCAGAGTTCTTAGCACAGGATCAGATACAGTGGCACTTTATTCCACCTGTATCTCCACATTTTGGGGGTTTGTGGGAAGCAGCTGTGAAGTCAGTGAAGTCACATTTACTCAAATATTCCTCAAATACTCACCTAACGTTCGAAGAGATGACAACTATGCTTACTCAAATTGAAGCCATTTTAAATTCAAGGCCACTCTACACGACAGCTGATGATGATGCTTCTATTGATGTTTTAACACCAGCACATTTCTTGATTGGCTCAGGAAATTTTTATATTCCAGAAGAAAACATTAGTGAAAATACACCGACCAGCAGGCTTTCTAGGTGGCAAAATGTTCAACAGCGTGTTCAATCCTTCTGGAAAAAATTCAGTGTGGAGTATTTCCATAATCTACAACAAAGAAACAAATGGCGTGAATTACAACCTAATTTTAAAAATGGAGACGTGGTGTTAATTAAAGAAGACAACTTACCATCATACAAATGGATGCTTGGGAAGATCATAGAGTTGCATCCAGATGATCAAGGCAATGTTAGAGTTGTCACTGTAAAGACGTCCAAAAATATATTAAAACGCCCAATCGTTAAAATCTGCAAACTACCACAACAGGATGATGGTTAACGACTAAGTCGTTAACGAGGCGGAGTATGACGACAATACCTAAACAACTAATTAAAAAACAATAATTTAATATAGAAAAATATTAGTTCATCTATCAGAATAAAGATTTAGTGAATCTAATTAAAATCAACAAATCATAGAATAATCAATTAGCTTAGGTCAAAACCTTTCGATCATATTAAATTAGTAAAATTCACCTTTTTTACAATAGATGTAAGGAAATTTAATTTATATTTGGAAATATTAAGAAAGGCTTCGATTAATTATTAAAAGTTTTTGATTAAAAACTTGCATAGTCATCTTCACTTTTTATATTTGAACTTTCCTGTGAACGGTGAAAAATATTAATTAGCTGTGATTTTGTTAAAATAAAACAATATTTGAATATTATTTTATTGTTTTTATTTAATAACGATTTTGGAAATTACACCCGGACATTCTCATCTCATCTGAATATAATAATTGAACCTCTGCTGTGAAATAGGAAACGCATCATTTTTGGAATAATTTGGTAATTTGTTTGTACAAACATAAAAGGCGGTAAAACTCAACAAATACAAAATAGTACAACTGGACTCGTCAAGATAAATTGTGGATACGCAATCAACGAGTGCAGCTGATACTTTTCAATGGTTGTGTGTTTGTTTGGATCATTTTTAGCAGCACTATACAACATATTACTCGCACTCACTTTCACTTTTACCACATTGAATCTTCGGCAGTCTACTGCATGCTGCACCACATTCTTAGTTACTATCGCTTGGCATTTCTACTCCACCTCTGAATCAGCTGCCTCTATAAAACTGACTTCTTCAACAACTATAGGTTCAGCCACTATCACCCTCCCACTTCACCGATCTTCCAGTAGGAAGTTGACAGAAGATTATTATTTAGACGAATATTCGAAGGAATACTTTTTGGGTGAGAAGGAGTTAAGTTTTCATAGAGTTAAAGCCCATTTTGTACAGTAAGAGTTTACACCGGACTTCACGTGCAACTAAGTTAGAATACCTCGAATGCCTCCCTACATGCCTGGAGTGTAAACTAGGTGTCAACTTTAGAACTAAGCGGCAATTTTTTACCATCGACAATTCTACTCTCCCCCATTTTTCGTAGCTTATATGGTCACCCTTGTCTCCTCATCTGTTATAGTCACAATAAAGTTGTTGTTTATTGAATCACTTAAAGTCGAAAGGGTAAACATTTGTTATTTTGGTCACTTTTATTGCCTCTTCTTGTCATGTTTGCCTCTTACCAGAGGCAAACTGTTTAGAGAAAGATGATGAAGTTTCCGCTTAACTTGCTACAAATTTATTGTTAAAACTCTTTTAACTATCATTATCCCATTTTTTCGTACAAAGAAGTATTTTTCGGTTTTATGGTGGGGGTGGGCGTGGTGTTGCCAGATGTTTTTGAACGATCTAGTGTCCGAAGGTTTTGTCAATTGGAACTGCAGTCACTTTACACATAGTCGGGCTTGGAGCAGGTCCTAGGATCGTTGAGTTTAGTGCAAGTGGTAAATTATTAAAGTCTGTTTTAGACGCAGTTGCTGGGGAGGATGTTTTAAAGAAAACCAACAGAAAAGTGTTTCACCTTCTATCAACATGCTTATCTGCATCATTTAAATTTTTATTTAAACTGAAACTTAAATTAACTTAAAAGCTTGAAGCTGTTAAACATAAAAACAAGTTATCAATTCCAAAAATATTTATGAAGGTATGATAAAAGGAAAGGTATGACGTACGAATCCAAAAAATTATCGAAAATCTTTTTTTACTTAATTCGAATTAAAATCGGATCAATATAATGATTGATTGGAATATCTGTCGAAAATCGTTTTTATCAATTGAGCGTAACAAACTGACAACATAATAAGTGGATCAACAAAATATAAATGTTTATGAAACAAAATGTAAACAATAAAATTGACGTCTTTATAGCATAAATAAATTTTGCAATGTAAACATTTGATCAAAATCTATAATTTAATATTTATAATGTAAATTAATTGTATTGATCGCTTAAGGGTATCGTGATGTTGGCTGGTGAAGGATTCTAAATGCTTAATTAAATATGAAATATTTATCATGACAAAAATGTTATTTTATTTTGTTTTTAATTCATTAAACGATATGAAAATTAGAAATCGTCGCTTTAATAATGAAATGACGTATACGCAAAAGTATAGTTTCGAGATATTTGAGTTTAAAGTTTGATGTGCGCATGCATTTGCATGGACGTTAATTTATAAATTATTAATTCTTATCCCCAGTCATAAAATAATTCGAAAATGTAAAAACGCCAATTCAAAGATACCCTTATGGGGAATGCAGCGCACCTATAATATAAAAACAACGTATAAATAGCATACGTTGTTTCATTATTAAGGCGACGAAATATTTATAGAGACAACATTTTTGATGACTTTTTATTTTGGAACATTTACAATCTTTGTGACAGTCTACGTTATTTTATTTGGTCAATCACTTTTTTGGAAGTAGCTTGACTTATTATAATTGTAGTAAGCCAAGGAAAATAAAGTTGATTTCTTGTTTCTAGCACAACATTTCCTTGTTAAAACTCCGAACAAACGTTTAAAAACTGAAACTTCCAAAACTGATTTGGTAAATGTTATGGTTATTAGCCTCATTCCTTGCGGCATTGCATCCAAAAATCACCCCAATTCAAAAAGATTAAATTTTTTAAATTACTGGATCTAGAAAATGACTAAGATTACGTGGTAAGAACTTAAAAATTATATATCTGGCAGGTTAGCAAAACGTTTTTAAGGAATGCTAGTGAGTTTTAATCTAGCAATTGAGCTATTTAACTTAAAACACAAGTCGATAAGTTTCTTTTTTCCTTTCAACCCAGAAACCGACAAGGTCACCAAGCTAGATTTTTTAGATCCGAGATATACAAACTACAAAACAATAGCTAAGAGATTAAAATAATATGAAAAAAAAAGTTGTAAAGCTTCGAAGATATTGGTCTTCCGTATAAACGAAATAGTTCCATACGTAATAATAGAGTGTTAATCTCTTTGGACTGGTCTTTGTGCTGTACCAGATTACAACCAGGTTAACAAAAAAGAAGAAAAGTAACAATTACTTCAGTTTTGAAAGAACCTAAGTATTGCGTTCATGAGCAAAAGTGAAATTCTTACTCCCACTTTTTTGGCATTTCTCGACGTTTTAGGACCTACTGATTCTAAAAAAGCAAAAAAATGTATATCTGTCTGCCCCGGCCAGCCGTCCGGAAATCCGCTGGCCGGATTTCAAAAATTTTTTTTTCTAAAAATAGGTTTACTCAATAGGAAGAGCCGAAAGGACGATGTGTTCGATAGCTGTACCGGAAGTGTGTCAAAAAAATCGTCAAGTGAGTCAAAACAAGGAAATTTGCATATTTTTTGCTTAAAAAACGTTCATTTGAATAAAGGAGAACTATTTCCATTGGCAAAACAACCCAGCTAACACAATAGGTGGATTTTAGCTTAAATATAGATTGATATTATCTGTACAAGATTTTAGTGAACATTCTCATTTAACCTAAATTTATGTATAATAAAAGGTTAAATTTAACCTAAGTGTCGTACTTTTTCCATAAAAAGATTGGTTAAATTTTCATGTAATTTTTATGTAATATGCTGGCTAATATGTGATTAAGTTTAACTATAATTTAACCAAATTTTAAGTTAGATAAGTGCAAATGTTATGTTATATTTTAACTAATTATTAGTTAAATTTAACTTGTTTGTTACACATGCAAACCACAAAATGTATGCTCCGAAATGCCGAAATGTATGCCCCTCATGATCACATAAGATTACTTTATAGTATACTACAAACTATTATTATATTTTCAATAATTAATGTTTTTTATCGAATACCGAAAAGAAAATTGAAAATTAAAGTATTCAGTTTATAAAAAAATAAATTTTAATTGTATTTTTAAGGGTTGTTCTCATTATTTTTTCCTGTTTTTTTTTATGTATAAAAAAGATCGAACCTATCTTTATACATGAACATTTAAATCCATTCAAAAATACGCTCCAAAGTATGTATAAAAATGTTTATTTGAAGTGGGTTTAGAAATTGTCATTAAAACCTATTTTGTCCTTAAATGCATTAGTTTGGGAGATAGATAATATCGTATCCATAATTCCTAGCCATAAAATTATTTACCTGTTATTTAAGTTAAATTTTGTCAGGTGTTTCATGAAATAACTAAAATTTAACCTAAATTTGTTCACGTATTTTATTTAATACATGTAAATTATCTAGCTATTAAGTGGAAAATTGATCATATAATTCTTATCTAGAATACATTTAATAGCTACAATATCTGAATTTGGCAGAGTAAATTCATGTATATTTTATGTAACAGCTGAACACAAAACTAAGCAAGTGCAAATTATATGTAATTTTACTGTACCAAAGTCAGATATTGTAGTTATTACATGTTTTTTCATGAGAATTACATGTAATTGAACAATCCATTTTTCTTTAACCTTACTTTATTATTGGGCTGTCATTCTACCATAAAAAAGCTTAAAAATAATATTATAAGAAACAAAATTTTTTAAAAAATGAATGAAAAAGCCTTATTCTTAACCTTAAGCTGACTCTCCATTAGCCTTTTTCATCTTTTTTTCTAGCCAAAGTAGAACGAGAAACCATGATTAATTTTCTAAAGAGAGAGTAAGACGAATATCACAATTTTTTATGGAACAAGTATTTTATAGGATTGGAATTGTGACATTTCACCATTATTTTTAATAAACATCTACTTTTATTATATATTTTTAACAATGTCGTATCCAACATAGACTGCATAATAATTTTAAATATATTTTTGCAGTGTAAAAGTCGTCTTTTTCCATAAAAAAAGTCTTGCTCTATAGACTTTTTTTATAGTAGAACATTTTTTTATAGTATATTACTTTTTTTTAAAAAAAAAAAGTCATGGAAAGTAAAAACCATGTCTGTTTTTTACTAAATAAAAAGTCTTCATCTTTTTTCCTTTCGCACTTATATGATTTTCATATCTTCTATTTCACAAAATAAAAAGACGAGAAAAAAAGACTAATGGAGAATGACCTTTATTCTTGTTTACTGAGTTTTATTATATTTTACTAAATACGCATTTCGAAAGCTAAATTTTAAAGTAAGATGCATTCCATATTTCTATTATATACCGGTGGTTTAATAAAAACCCATTTTTAAAAATTAATAATCTAACTACAGAAAATTATAAAATATAAAGCAAAATGAATGAATCTAATAAAACAATATCCTTCAGTCATAAATATAGTTCAGGTGATTTATTTAAATTATATGTTGTTTGGCGGTCTTTTAATTATTAGGTTAAATAAATTAGATTTTATGTTTCCTTCTTTATTGTTCATCAGGTTCAACAGTTCATTGTTCATCCAATGGTAGATTTTCAATGCCAGCCTTGTTCAACAATTTCAGTGGTTGTGACAACGCTGTTAATGAAATCTTGTTTTGCAAAGCCCATTGCCTCAGTTCGTACAACAGATCTATTTTAGTTTGAGCGTTATGCTTATATTCCAGGTGTTCGCGCATCAATTCCTCAGCAATATCTGCTTCTAATAATAAAAATTCAGCATTTTCACCAACTTGCGATGTACAATCATCTGGCATAGGAATTCGGCCGCTCTCTTCCGCCGCATTATGTAGTATCGACCGTTTTTCAGAGGCATTTTTTACTATTTAAAACAACGTTAGTGAGAGAAATATATAATAAAGATTGTATCCGAGCGATTTGATCAATATACTGCGCACTAATAATAAATGTCATCGGAAAACGAGATTTGCTATAAATCTTTATGGAAACTTATAAACACATATACTTATTATATGTATTATATAAAAAAGACAGCAAAAATTTAGTTAGCATTCGTTCACTAAACCAAATTTAATGCAATATTACATGTAAAACTCGACCTATTTAACTTAACAACTGTCTGAGAATTTTTTTAAGTTTCAATGTTCCGTAGTTATGTTAATTTTAGGCTATTTAACTTATTTCATGAAATAACTGTTGCAATGTCAGCTAAATTACCGCTAGCTAAACAACAGGTAATAAGTTAAATACATATTGTATTAGATACACTTTTGTAGCTTAAATTTTCACTTAATACATGAAATACATGTACTATCTGTATTACATGATTTTTTTACTTAAATTTGTATACTTAATATGTTAAATTTACCTACTAACTTATTTTTTTACACCAAAAACATATTAACTATAATTTTCGACTAAAAATACATGTGCACTAATTAGCTGAAACAGTCATCTATTACCTTTTTCCACATGTTTAACCAAAATTTTACTTAAATTTAACCAAATCCCAAAATGGTTCACCTAAATTTCACTAAGTGTGCTGGCTGGGAATGGAATGGTTATGGCAGGTCGCGCGCTTAGTTCGATTTTGAACCCTAGCTAGCTCTAGCCTGCGGGAGCGAGAGATTATATCTGCCGGCTAGTACAAATTGCGGAATTGTACGCGTGTATTGTTTAGCAACAGAACGAAAATCACAAAGAAAAGTGAAAAAGGAGACTCTGACGGCTCTTCAGGTCGAAGAAGCCGCGACCGTCACGAACACCCCCGTATTATATTTCACTCACACGCTCACACACCTCATACACTCACGCACACACCCACAAGCACACATTCATACACCCATAAACACATCCATGTACATACACACACCCACTAACCCCTATACCTATATGTATATTTAAAAGTACTCACCCCATGCTTGTAATCAATGCCTCTCCCTCGTCCCTGTCGGATGAGCCGATCATTTCTCTCTGCCCAATTGTATGATAATAATTATAAAACGGTTGAGTCGAGCGATGGCAGATGAAAGATGCGTAATTGTGGCAATATAAAACTATTGATTCGGATTAAAAAATTGTTGATTCATGCAACTGTGGACGATTGTTTAACAAATGGTATGTAAAAATTTATATCACTGTTGGCTCCTGCGATTGTGGATGAAAGATGCGTAATTGTGGTAATATACAACTATTGATTCAAATTATAAGACTGTAGATTCATACAATTATGGATGATTGTTGAACAAATGGTATGTAACCATGTGCTTGTGGACGGTAGATAAGTAATTATGGCACTATAGACCTGTTGATTCGGATTATAAAATTGTTAATTCATGCAATTGTGGATGATTGTTGAACAAATGTTATGTGAAAATGATGTCACTGCTGAACCATGTGCTTGCAAATGAAAGATAAGTAATGGTGGCTATAAAACTATTGATTCATAACTATTGATTCATGCTACTATTGGACGGATGATGAGCAAATTGTACGCAAAACTTATGAAACAGGTGAATCGTACGGTGGCGGATGAACGTCGAACAAATTGTAGGTACCAATTTATATCTCTGCTGAATCAAAATTGTTGATTCATGTAATTGTGGATGATTGTTGAACAAATGGTACGAAAAATAACTATATCACAGCTGAATCATGCGATTGTGAATGAAAGTTAAGCAATTGCGGCATTACCAGGCTATTGAATCATGCGACTGTGGACGGATGTTGAACAAATTGTACGTAGAACTTGTATCACTGCTGAATCAGTTTCGTTTTGTTTTTGTTTGTTTTTTTTTATTTAATTTTATTTGATTCGTTCATGGACATATAATCACTTGTTTTATAATCTAGTTTAGATTACATAATCTTTTTTTTTTAATTCTCAATACTAGTTCTAATTGATCTACGTTATCTTTTCATTCACTAAAATGAGCCAACATAGCCTAACTAAAACTATCAGTTTCTCAGCATCTAAACCGAACTTATTTAACACGAAAAAAACCAAACCATTAATGATTAATTAAATTGTTCTAACTAATTTTAATCCAATTAAACTATTAATTGGTCTGCTTATCTAAATGTCACTATTAGTTGACTCATATTGAAATAGTTGTTATTCACAAATTGATTACACTTAACATAGCGACATTTATCACAAATAAAACAAATAATATCTTGTTTTTCGTTATTAAGGGTACGGAATCTACAAAAAAAATGGTACTCACAAATTGATAAAAAGAAAAAATTGTATTCTCCTTAAAGTAATTAGTTTTAACACAAATCTTCCAAATATCAATTTTTCTTTTTGAATCCATCACCGACTGACAGCAAAAATATTCTATTCCAATAAGAGAATGTTCATGGGTGGAGTCGGCTATTTATAAAAACATAAAGATCGATTGCAACGATCAAAAGGAAACGATCAGTTTTTTATGTTTCCATCATCTTAGTGTACCCACTAAAAAGTTGGTTTTTTTAATTTTTATTTTTGTTCGTTTGAACTTATTTCACCATAACACATTCTAAGTGATTACGAATAGAAACATTGAATTTGAAGAAATTTTGATGGTCGGGATTGGTATGTGAGGCCAAAAACTAGATTATTGCGTTATAAGTTTGCCAAAAAAAAGTTTTTAAGTGTGTCAAAAGAAAGATTTTTATTTATTAATTTACCCAATTTTTTGGAAAAAATAAAATCAATTATTCGTATGACATGAAATTTTATTATAGAGAATTATGGCATTATAAGTTCGTCAACAAAATGTTGTCAAGTGTGTCAAAAGAATGATTCTTTTTTTAGAAAATAATAAAATTATTTATTTGGATGGAATGAAATGTAATGATCATGATATTATTGTTATTGAGAATTATATTGCATTATAAGTTTGTCAAAAAAATATTGTCAAGTATGTCAAAAAAATGATTTCATTTATTTTTCAAGCCAATTTTTTGGAATAAAAAAATTTAACTGTTTGTATAACGTAAATGTGACATAGAAATTTTTGAATTTGTTATAGTTTTTGAAATATTTTTGGAATTTTCAGATATACAAAAAAGTTTATATTTTTGATTTTGTAAGAATTTTTGGAATATTTTTAGAATTTTGAAAAATTTAAATTTTTGATTTTGTTACAATTTTTGGAATTTTGAAAAAAGTTTCAATTTTTGATATTGTTATAATTTTTGCAATATTTTTAGAATTTCGGAAAAAGTTTGAATTTTTGAATTTTTAACAATTTTTGGAATATTATTAGAATTTAGAAAAAGTTTAGATATTTGATTTTATTCTAATTTTTGGAATATTTTTGGAATTTGGAAAAAAGTTTCAATTTTTGATATGTTATAATTTTTGCAATATTTTCAGAATTTTTGAAAAAAGTTTAATTTTTGTTTTTGTAATAATTTTTGGAATATTTTTAGAATTTTGAAAAAAGTTTGATTTTATTTGATTTTTACAATATTTTTGGAATTTTGAAAGAAATATGAATTTGTGATTTTGTAATATTTTCTCAAAACGCTAAATGGAGAGGTTTTTGGGTAGTTTGCTGATTGTATTGTATCATCTTTTCACTAAATTGTGTTAATTTATGATCTGTTATGATTTTCCGGCAACGTATTGACGTTTCGTGTTAGTTTTGTAATAAATTTCTAAACAGAGATAAAAAAATACATGTACTTTAACAAAGAGTTATGTTTGATATACATCGTTGCCCAAAACTAAAAACAATGTCCTCATAAAAGTTTTATGCCGAAAACTATATCAAAATCCTTAACCAAAACTGAAGTCTTAATATCTCAGAGCTTTTTTTTTTTTTTTTTTTTTTATTCAATGTTAGGCATGTTTAGTGTTAACCAATGTAGATCAACGTCTCTGAATATCCGAAGATACCATGCTAACTAGGGAACTAGGGGCTCGAAACTATTATTCAAATTTCTTTGAGGAATTTATTAACGTTAATCTTAAAGTTTTGAGGATTAAAATTATCAGGAAAGACCCACGCCGGTAAGGCATTCCAGAGATGAGAAACTCTGTTAAAAAAATCGCGTTGAAAAGCGACAGTTCTACACCTTGTCACTTGAACCGTAAAAGGATGGGCTGCTATTGATGCTCTGGTGTAACGTGCGAAGTTTGCTGGTTCAGGCAAAATCGATTTGATCTCCGCAGACGTCCGCTCGTCCATAATATACTTGTAAAAGACCGTCAAATCAGCGACGTCTCTTCTATGTTGCAAGGAATCAAGATCGTTAGTAAGAGTTGAGTTGCCGATCAATTTAACAGCTCTCCGCTGTACAGAATCAAGACATTTCAAACTACTTATGTAGGCTCCACCCCATATGTGAGAACAATACTCCATGCAGGGACGAATAAATGATTTATAATAAATTTATTTTAATAAATGAAACACTTGTTTGTATTCCGCAAATTAATTTTTGTTTCTAACTTTATTTATTTTGAAAATAAAATTAAAATTAAAAACAGCTCGACCGGTTTCGGTTTTTACACCATTTTCAAGAGCTTCAAAATTGTTACAAAGAAAATATAATACAACATGTCATTTATATACAAATAAAATTAAATTAAAAATGAAACTAGATCAAAAATGAATACAAAACAATTTTTAAAATTTAAATGATAGTAAATTCAAAGAATTCTTTTTAAAAACTATTGTTTATCCATTAAATATTAAAATTAATATATGAAATAATGACTGCATCTTGGTATATAACAAAAGGAAATCACAACACAATTTAGAATTTTCTGAAAACAAGTAAAATTTTGTGTTAAAGAAACAGATCTGGGTTGGTTAAAGCCGAATAAATGACATCTGTTTGTAAATTTAATAAACTTTTATTTAAATAAAGAGCTTTACGAATTTCAAACGATTCAAGAATATCAAGTTTGGGGCCTTTAGTTTCAACATGATGAATTTTTAGATTTTCGTTATTAAGAAAACAGCTATTATGGTTTTCGTTAATTAAATGGTTAGAAAAAGTTGAACTTGTGTGTCCCAATCTTAATGCCCTAAAATGTTCTGAACATCGCTGCTTGAAATTACGACCAGTTTGACCTATATATATAGCATTACAATCTTCACAACTAAGTTGGTAGACACCAGATTTCAAAATTAAATTTTGTTTAGGTTTGTTGTTAACTAATAAATTATGTAAGTTGAAATTGTTGTAAAATGCACAGCTTAAATTTGTATATTTAGATAATGTATTACCTAGTCTCTGACTTAAATTACCCGAATAATGAATTTTGCGCCAATGTTTAGTATCTTGTAATGAATTTGGATAAATCAAATTGTAAGCAATACGTTTTAACTTTCGTTGAAGGATTTTGTGAACTAATTTTGATTCGAAACCGTTGTTTTTAGCAATTAATAAAATTAAATTTAGTTCTTTTTGAAAATTTTGGTCAGAAAGTGGTGTTTTAACAAGTCTCTCGACGAGTGAAAAGATTGCGGCATTTTTTGCATTAAAAGAATGATTTGATGAAGAATGTATTAAAATATCAGTACATGTAGGCTTACGATATATGTCAAATTCAAAATTAGTTGTAATATGTTTAATTTGAATATCTAGAAAATTTAAAGTTTTATCAATTTCCTTTTCAAAAGTAAATTTAATTGAAGGATGTTTTCCATTAAGTAAAATAAGAAAATTGTCTAACTGTCTTTCTGTACCGGTCCAAAGGCAAAGAATATCGTCTACGTATCTATACCAAAATAAAATATTACTAGCTTCTTGTAAGTTAGCATCTAGGAATTGATGTTCAAACCAATCCATAAAAATTTCGGAAAGTAAGGGTGATAAAGGCGAACCCATAGGGAGTCCGTCAGTGAATTTAAAAAATTGGTTTTCGAAAGTGAAATAATTTTGTTCCACGCAAGTCCTATATATAAGGATTAACTCATCTCTAATATCGGCAGATAATACATTTACGTTTATAATTTGAATTACAATATCATTTAGTATATTTAATGGAATAGAAGTAAACAAACTTGATACGTCAAACGATATTAATTTAGAATTTAGAGGAACTACAACATTTTTAATTTTATTAATGAGATCTAAAGAATTTTTAACTGAATATTTGGAAACAAAACCAGTTTTTTCAATGAAAATATTTTGAAACTTTTTGCAAAGTTTGTAGGCAGGAGCACTACAATATGAAACGATTGGCCTAATTGGTATATTTGGTTTGTGTAATTTTGGTAGTCCGTAAAGGACAGGTGCAAACGGATTCATTTGTTTAAATTGAAATGCTGTCGAAGGTGGTATCAAATTAGTACATGAAGAAAGACAATTTGTAACAGATAGTTTAAATTTATTTGTAGGGTCGGTTCGAAGAATTTCAGCATTGCTATCAAATAAGAAGTCATTAATTTTTTGGATATATAAAAATTTAGGTAAAATTGTGATGGTATTTCCCTTATCAGCTTTACAAAGAATACAGTCATTTAAAAGAAGTTTGGATTTGATAGTTTTAACTAAATTTAAATTTTTAGAATCTAAATGGCTTATACTTAAATTTTGGTTTTTTTCACATCTAATTTCTTCGGCACAAATAGCTTTTAGGTTGTTTTTGTTAATGGAACAGTTAAAACTTCCAGATAAAGCGACTTCCACATCAACAGCCACTTTAAATAAATTGTCGGAAACATTAGTGTTAACTGGTGCAAACTTCAGTCCTTTATTCAACAAATTTGTTTCTTCTATTGTAAAATTAATAGTTGATAAATTTTCAATTTTTTTAAAAAACTCATGAGATGTTTCTTGTGGAATTGTTTCAGGAAAATTAATGATCAAAAGTTGTTCCAACTTCTTTTTTTTGTAGTAAATATTGTTGATGTGCAATTTCATTTACTTCATTTCTTAAATAAATATCAATTACATGAAATTCTGTAGGATGTAATCTATACAACATTTCAGTATGTGCAACTTTTAGGTGTGTTGAAATATTGTTCCGTGTAGCATATAAATAATTTATTTCAGCCTGGAGCCACGCTGCTTGTCCTATGTGAATAGCTTTCAATGCACGAGGACAAGCAGCGTGGCTCCAGGCTGAAATAAATTATTTATATGCTACACGGAACAATATTTCAACACACCTAAAAGTTGCACATACTGAAATGTTGTATAGATTACATCCTACAGAATTTCATGTAATTGATATTTATTTAAGAAATGAAGTAAATGAAATTGCACATCAACAATATTTACTACAAAAAAAGAAGTTGGAACAACTTTTGATCATTAATTTTCCTGAAACAATTCCACAAGAAACATCTCATGAGTTTTTTAAAAAAATTGAAAATTTATCAACTATTAATTTTACAATAGAAGAAACAAATTTGTTGAATAAAGGACTGAAGTTTGCACCAGTTAACACTAATGTTTCCGACAATTTATTTAAAGTGGCTGTTGATGTGGAAGTCGCTTTATCTGGAAGTTTTAACTGTTCCATTAACAAAAACAACCTAAAAGCTATTTGTGCCGAAGAAATTAGATGTGAAAAAAACCAAAATTTAAGTATAAGCCATTTAGATTCTAAAAATTTAAATTTAGTTAAAACTATCAAATCCAAACTTCTTTTAAATGACTGTATTCTTTGTAAAGCTGATAAGGGAAATACCATCACAATTTTACCTAAATTTTTATATATCCAAAAAATTAATGACTTCTTATTTGATAGCAATGCTGAAATTCTTCGAACCGACCCTACAAATAAATTTAAACTATCTGTTACAAATTGTCTTTCTTCATGTACTAATTTGATACCACCTTCGACAGCATTTCAATTTAAACAAATGAATCCGTTTGCACCTGTCCTTTACGGACTACCAAAATTACACAAACCAAATATACCAATTAGGCCAATCGTTTCATATTGTAGTGCTCCTGCCTACAAACTTTGCAAAAAGTTTCAAAATATTTTCATTGAAAAAACTGGTTTTGTTTCCAAATATTCAGTTAAAAATTCTTTAGATCTCATTAATAAAATTAAAAATGTTGTAGTTCCTCTAAATTCTAAATTAATATCGTTTGACGTATCAAGTTTGTTTACTTCTATTCCATTAAATATACTAAATGATATTGTAATTCAAATTATAAACGTAAATGTATTATCTGCCGATATTAGAGATGAGTTAATCCTTATATATAGGACTTGCGTGGAACAAAATTATTTCACTTTCGAAAACCAATTTTTTAAATTCACTGACGGACTCCCTATGGGTTCGCCTTTATCACCCTTACTTTCCGAAATTTTTATGGATTGGTTTGAACATCAATTCCTAGATGCTAACTTACAAGAAGCTAGTAATATTTTATTTTGGTATAGATACGTAGACGATATTCTTTGCCTTTGGACCGGTACAGAAAGACAGTTAGACAATTTTCTTATTTTACTTAATGGAAAACATCCTTCAATTAAATTTACTTTTGAAAAGGAAATTGATAAAACTTTAAATTTTCTAGATATTCAAATTAAACATATTACAACTAATTTTGAATTTGACATATATCGTAAGCCTACATGTACTGATATTTTAATACATTCTTCATCAAATCATTCTTTTAATGCAAAAAATGCCGCAATCTTTTCACTCGTCGAGAGACTTGTTAAAACACCACTTTCTGACCAAAATTTTCAAAAAGAACTAAATTTAATTTTATTAATTGCTAAAAACAACGGTTTCGAATCAAAATTAGTTCACAAAATCCTTCAACGAAAGTTAAAACGTATTGCTTACAATTTGATTTATCCAAATTCATTACAAGATACTAAACATTGGCGCAAAATTCATTATTCGGGTAATTTAAGTCAGAGACTAGGTAATACATTATCTAAATATACAAATTTAAGCTGTGCATTTTACAACAATTTCAACTTACATAATTTATTAGTTAACAACAAACCTAAACAAAATTTAATTTTGAAATCTGGTGTCTACCAACTTAGTTGTGAAGATTGTAATGCTATATATATAGGTCAAACTGGTCGTAATTTCAAGCAGCGATGTTCAGAACATTTTAGGGCATTAAGATTGGGACACACAAGTTCAACTTTTTCTAACCATTTAATTAACGAAAACCATAATAGCTGTTTTCTTAATAACGAAAATCTAAAAATTCATCATGTTGAAACTAAAGGCCCCAAACTTGATATTCTTGAATCGTTTGAAATTCGTAAAGCTCTTTATTTAAATAAAAGTTTATTAAATTTACAAACAGATGTCATTTATTCGGCTTTAACCAACCCAGATCTGTTTCTTTAACACAAAATTTTACTTGTTTTCAGAAAATTCTAAATTGTGTTGTGATTTCCTTTTGTTATATACCAAGATGCAGTCATTATTTCATATATTAATTTTAATATTTAATGGATAAACAATAGTTTTTAAAAAGAATTCTTTGAATTTACTATCATTTAAATTTTAAAAATTGTTTTGTATTCATTTTTGATCTAGTTTCATTTTTAATTTAATTTTATTTGTATATAAATGACATGTTGTATTATTTTTTCTTTGTAACAATTTTGAAGCTCTTGAAAATGGTGTAAAAACCGAAACCGGTCGAGCTGTTTTTAATTTTAATTTTATTTTCAAAATAAATAAAGTTAGAAACAAAAATTAATTTGCGGAATACAAACAAGTGTTTCATTTATTAAAATAAATTTATTATTAATAATGTTTCGCCAAGTGCCAACAGTAACCTCAATAAATACTAATAAATGATTTATATATTAAAAGAAGCTGCTCGCTATTAAAAACCTTACGACAACGACCCAAGAATCCTAATTTTTGAACAGCGTTCTTAGCTAGGTTAAAAATATGAGAATTCCATTTCATATTATTTTCAATCTCAACTCCTAGGAGTCTAACAGATTCTTTCTCTTCAAGATCATTTGAATCAAACTTTAATAAAAACGGATTAGGTGTTGATAATCTAGAAAAATGACAAACTTGAGTTTTACTTGTGTTGAATTCAACACTGTTAGCAACTCCCCAATCTAAGATGGTTTTTAAATCAATATTTAATGACTCTATCAAGTTTGATCTAGCGACATTAAGATTTGATGGTGCATACAAATTTGGCATTTCATATGAGGCATGAAGTGTGCTATCATCAGCAAAACTATGGATGGGATTAATTGTTGAATCTAGCAAGTCATTAATATAGAGAAGAAAAAGAGTAGGTGACAAAGCGGAACCTTGAGGAACACCAGCATTAGTTGAAAAGATATTCGATGAAACACCATCAACATTGACCCGAAATTTGCGCTCGGAAATAAAGCTTTGTAACCAAGAAATAAGTTGTTCATCTAAGCCGTAGCATCTTAATTTGCAAATAAGATTATTGTGCCATACTTTATCAAATGCTTTGGAAATATCAAGCGCAACGCCAAAAGTCTCACCATGGTTTTCAAGCGATTTGTTCCAGATATGCGTGACAAAAGAAAGTAAATCTCCCGTCGCTCTTCCTTTACGGAATCCGTATTGTCTTTCATTAAGTAATATTGAAGACTCTAAGAAGCTCATAATATTAAAATTAACATATTTCTCAAATACTTTAGAAACAACCGACAAAATTGATATATTGGTGCTAACTCCTTAGCAAAAGTTTTAAGGATAATTGGAGGAATGCTATCAGGTCCAGATGCCTTATTAGTATTGATTTGTAAGAGCATTTTCCGAATGACATTTTTACGAAAAATTATCCGCCCCATTTTGTTAGAAACTCTAGGAATTGGTATAGGCAGGAAATTGGGTTCTACTAATGTAGAATTTAACGAGAAACAGTTACCCAATAAATTAGCCTTTTCCTTTGGGTCAATAACAGGTATATCCCTATCAATAAGAGGAGGTATAGAAGACTTACAAAAATTTCCTTGAACAGCCTTGGCGGCCTTATAAAAATTTCGTGAACCAGTAGGGTGCTCAGCAAATTTATTAGCTTTTTTCCTAATAAATAGATGTTTCTCTGCATCTATTAATTTTCTACATGAATTTCTTTCTATTCGGTATAATCTAAGGTTTTCATCCGATTTGTTTTGAATAAACTTTTGAAAAGCCTTTTTTTTAATTTTTATTGCTTTTTTACATTTACTTGAAAACCATCGATCAACCTTCGGAACAATCAAACTATTTGGAATAAACCTACGCATACCCATTATTAAAATGTTTGAAAAATTAGAAGCAACAATGTTTGGATCTTGGCTGGAAAGACAATTGCGTTTCCAGGGAAACCATTTAAAAAAATCTCTAAGTCCCTGCCAATTTGCAGCTTTATAATCCCAAACAAGACGAGGACTAGTTTTAAACTGTTCAGGTACTTGTATATTTAAATGTGTGGAGATCAAATTATGATCAGATCCACCCAAAGGCTCTGATACTTTAAATTGAACCAACGAAGGATCATTTATCAAAAACAAATCGAGCAAGTTACTGCTTTGGCCAAGAATGTCAGGAACTCTGGTAGGCTGATCTATTATCTGAGTGAAATTATGATAAAGAGCAAAAAGTTCAGCTTCTTTACCTAATTCATCAGTTTTAGAGCTATGTGTAAGCCATTCTTTATTATGAACATTGAAATCACCAAGAACTATAATTTTAGCGTTAGGATATACAGTCAACCTATCTATCTTTTCAGAAAGGTCATGAAATAAATTTATGTTCTCCGGTGAGTTTGGCGAACCATCGAAAATACCAATAACATTTTTCTCTTTAATGATATTACAAAACGAATGAAAGAAAATTATTGAACCATTTTTTCATAAATATATTTCGTAATATCAAATTTCCCGATTTTATTTTATGACCTTCAAAAGACAAACCAAAACTGGAAGAAAAGTTGAAAATTCATCAAAATAAAATATGAAATCCACTTTAGGAATATAATCAAACAAAATAATAACAAAAACCTAGGGAGCTATCCCATGCCAATAAGAGAACGAGAACACAACAACAAAAGCAGTTCTGTTCCATTTTTCTTTGAAATCAGAACAAAATTTTCCTTAAAAACAAAATTAATTACTCCTTATAGAATATAAAATCATTTTTGGTGTTCTAGGGTAATTGAATAAAGAATTTGGGAGAGGGCTTACAAATTATAAGAAATTTTTAATTTTATTAGAAATTTTGAAACTTATTCATTAGATGAATTTTAGATGACAAATCTAAGTTTTTTTCATAAAATAGATAATCTACTTATAAGAATACCCTTGTAGTTTAAATACGCTTTTGTTTTTGTAGATCAATTCATAACTTTAAGTCGTCGATTGGGAAAAAATAGAAAATTAATTTAAATTTTATAGTTTTATTCATATTTTATTGGTTTCAAAGGTTGCAAATGTCAGATAATTTTGAATTGATTTCATTTACCTCTAACCCAATGTCATGTCGTGAAAAAGGTTTATATTGCTGAATATTTTAAGGATGCATGATTGTCGTTAGTAAAATATTATTCAATTTAAATAAATTACAGAGATAATCGAAACAAAAAGAATATGTTAGAATAGGTTCTACTTATACATAAAATTTTGTGTGGTGCATCGGTGTTGATAGATGGTGGTTTGTCAAGCTGAGCGTTATACCATCCGTATGTGTTTTTTTTTCGTAGCAATATGAAACGCTTCAAAAACACGAGGAACCCGACTTTCTAAGTATTACATGTGGATTTTTACCAGGTAAAAACATCTCCCTTGCTCGTGTGGTCCTGTTTTATCCCTGCGGTAAAACGAAATAAGGCATTCCTTCGCATGGCAGCTCAAGCCCATGGTAGTCTCTCGATTATTATGTTGTGTTGTCGTAGTTTTGCTGCGTAGTGTTGAGCATGGTTACTCTTCGTTCATCTTTTCTCAGTCGTTTCATCATGCTTGTAATGATCTCATTCTCTATGTCCATAAAATGCATGAGGCTATGCGGAGTGATTGACTGTCCCATATGCTGCTCAATAAGTCTTAATAAGTGGCTCAGTAATAAGCGGAAGTAACTTTCCACAATCAATCAGCACTTAATCTGCGTTCTCAGCTTTTCCCTCACAGTAGAGACAGCAAGAGTCCGTTACGTACTTATTCTTGTACAAGTACTCACGGGAACATTCATGGCCTGAGATCATCTGCGTCAAATGATGATTGAGTCACCGTGTTTCCTTGTTGTCTATGCTTTTACGTCAAGGATCATCACAAATAAAGTGTTCGTCGGTTACTATCATTCTGTGTAGCTATACGCAGAGCCGATACCTCTTTTGCTACAATATGGATCGGCATCCTACTCGCAATTACATCTACAGCCTCATCAGACACCGTGCAAAAAGTTCAGCATATGCGCATCAATGTCAGTCTATAGACGGCGTTTTCACCGCTGAGGCCCTTATGGGCGCCGCGTACATCAATATTGATGTGCAAACGCTACCGAGAAGCTTTTAAACGGTTGTCTAGGGCCGCGAATGTTTTGCATTACAAAAACTGTTTAGCTTTGTCACCAGCGTACATCAGGTGGTCTTTAAAGTTGAGTCTGCGGTCTAGAACGACTCCAAGATACTTCAGGTGCTAGCCAGATTTTATGAGTTGTCCACAAACTAGATTTCGATACATAACTTCAGTCCTATGTTGGTCAACCATGCTCTAACGCTGGTTATGGTCTAGTTACAGTTGCTAGTAATGTCCGTGAGGTTCTTGGTTACAACAACTATGGCAATGTGGTCTCCATAGCCGAAAATTGTTGTTTGTTGCGGCACACGTACTCTGAGAAGAACATCGTACATGATGTTCCATAACAGTAGTTCACGTACTGATTCTTGGGGTACTCCTCTTGTTATATTGTACTTCTTAGGACCTGCATAGGTATCATAGACCAGAGTTCTTCCCGTGAAGTAACTGACTCTTATACGTAGCAGGTAGTCAGGTACGGTAAATGCAGTTCGTCTAGGATTTTTAGGATTTGGTTCCAGTTGGCAGTCTTAAAGGGATTTTTAAAATCCAGGGTGACAACAACACAATATTATTTTTTCACTCTCTAGGCATCTTTTACCACTCAAAATAAAGTTTTGAGTTATCTCACTTTCTGCATCAAGATTCCATCAAAGGTAGAGCGTTTTTTTCTGAAACCAAACTGCCGGTCAGAAAGGAACCACTCACCTTCAGTGTTTTGCTTAGTTCGAGTACCCTCTCAAAGATCTTTCCATTTGTGTCCAGCATGCACAGTGTGAGGTAGGACGAGGGTTCTTCTGGTTGCTTGTCACCTTTTGGTATAAGCACAAGGCGTTGGCTCTTCCATTCCTCAGAAAATATCCCTTCTCTCAGGCACGCAGTGTCGATATTTTCGAATATCATCGGTTTCTTCTTTATCGCTGTTTTTAAAACGATATTTGGGATGCCGTCTAGACTGCGCGTGCTATTAACGGATAATCTGAGCAACGCATTTAGGACCTCTTCGGTTGTGATAGCTGAAATTGAGTTATGTTCAATTTGCAGCTCACAAGGTAGAGAGAAGTCACTGTGATATGGAAAAAGGCCAAATACAAGTTCAGCCATCATATCTGGGCACACTGAGGCAGCTGATTGAACACTTTAGTTTAGTGAGTACAATTTTGTACGCACTGGAATGATCTGCTCTTACTATTATCAATTTCTTTCCGCAATTCTTTCCGCTTTGCCCGGAAATCACTTCGGAACTGCTCATAGTGCTCATGATTTCTCCTCCGTGTACATTTTCTTCGGAGTTTGAGGCACTCTTTTCTCAAACGGAAATTGTTTAAAGTGCACCAGAATACCGTTGCTTTACCCGGTAGACCGAGCGACCGACCGTACCGTTGTTCAGTAGGTAGATGAATTCGAGATCCTCTACAATAGATGCATCACAGGTGCTTTTAAGATATCTCGCAACAAATTTGGCTCCTATCTTAGCACCACTCTCCTGCATTGGCACGTATTCAACCCTGTAGGCCAGCCCCTCGGTGTCCAACTCTTTGATTTTTCACCCATTTTTCTGCGCCTTTCGCTTGACTTGGTGTCTTTCAAACAGCTAGGGTAGCTGGGTTTCAAATATAATAGCACCATCATCAGTATGTGTATACAACTCAGACACCCTCCATTTAGCTCCTCTCTAGAGTGTCCCACTTACAAAAGTGATATCGACAATTGAACCTGATTCTCCTTTATTACATTTCTCCGTGGTACCATGGATGAGCAGCACCAGACAAGTCTGACAAATGCCTCAAGTAATGCCCTATTTCTAGGGATAGCACGTTTACTTCCCCATTCAACGGCCCAAGCGTTAAAATCACCCGCAAATACGATGGGTGACTTACCTGTGACGTCTGCTTTAAGTCGGTCAAGTGTCTCTTT
Source organism: Diogma glabrata (assembly GCA_963693315.1). Taxonomy (NCBI): domain Eukaryota; kingdom Metazoa; phylum Arthropoda; class Insecta; order Diptera; family Cylindrotomidae; genus Diogma; species Diogma glabrata. The sequence continues at coordinate 48,415,278 of OY856187.1, read as the reverse complement.
AAATTCGTCCAGTGAAGTGCTAGGAGGAATGTAGCAGCTGTAAAAGTGGACATCGTTGATTTTGGGATTTTTTCTCGTCCTATTTTCAACCCAGTTGCCATCAGCAACAGTGTTTCTATATTGTTCGTAAATCAATGCCACGTCCACTTTCTGGTCTCTAACGATCTGTGTCAGCAGGTCCTGTGCTGAATTGCAGTGGTTAAAATTTATCTAGATATAATTAACCATTACGGGCAGAGGTCGGCTTTAGCACTCTTTGGTAGGCTAGACATCTACTTCCTCCTGTAGAATGCCAATTAGATTAGAATGCCCCAGTGGTTCCCGGCAGGCAAAAAACACATTTTGGGGTCTCTTTGCATTCTTTCGAATTATGTCCTAATCCGCCACATCTGGAACATACCCTCGTTCTATTCACATCACTTTAACAGTGCCTTACTACATGGCCGTAATCAAGGCATCTGAAAAAGCGTGTTGGAGTGATTCGCATCTTACCCATCCTATTTGTATATATCCAGATGCAACGAGCGTATATGCTGATAGTTCAGGGAGACTTATTATTAATGTCTGAGTCCCATCTCGCATTGTCCTCAACGATTTGATTGTATTGGTTTGGATCGGCCCAATTGTAAGAAATTGGGTCTGGACATATCTGGGTGGGGAGTTGGGCTTGACATATGCATATATCTTCACTCGTTGTTACCTCATCTATGTCGTAGCACTCTATAAAAGCTTATTTACACACCGACCTAAAACTTGGATCTCTAAGTGCAGTGACACAATCCCCGAACTATTTTAGTTCCGATTTCACTTTTATCACTTTTAACATTGTCGCATAAATTTTTTCACCGGACCTAGCATCTGACCGTGGTGCTCTTTTCCTAGGTTTGCGTGCTTCGTTTCGCGTTGCCTCAACAGGACGCATTTTTCCTCCTTTTTCGTCTTCGCGCGGATTGCCTCTCTATTTTGGATGCTACCACAGGGAGCAGATTTTGGTTCATGGACTTGTTCTATCGACTTGATCAAGTTCTGCTTGGATGATCTAGGTTCTTTCAAGATCCTGTTCGCCGTTTTACTTTTCGACGAAGGCAGCTGAACTCTCATGTCCTCACCATTCCCACATCGGCACCTTTTTTATGTTTCATCGATGCTTGCTTTCAAGGCCGGTGAAATCTGGTATACTTTGTTAACCTATGGCCGGACGCTTTGGACAGCCGTGAGGTTATTCACAGCAGATATGGGCAACGCTTCAATTTCGTGGAAAAGATTCGTAAACGTTTGGTTTATTCAGCGTATATTCATCATCATTTTTGGAGCTATTGAATTTTACAACTTACTACCAATAAGGTGTCTATGCCATTATTAGCACCCTGTGTACCTCCTACTGGTATCACTGCGTTGATCACTAATTGTTTTGGATTAACTCCCTTCGTCGTGACTTTTAAGGGTGATCTCCTGACGTTGTTTGTTTCCGCAATACAAAGATCCGGGCGCTCGGTCACGTTGAGCTTCTCGTTGTAAATGGCACAGTAGGCGATTTTGGCAACAGTTTATCGTTATTTGCTTGCAGTCTAGCAGATGTGCATGGACTGTCGCTCAAGCTAATGCTTATTTTTAATGGTAACCTTCCCATCTTATTGCTCATGGTCACTGGTGCAGCAGCCAAGATTGGCACCACTGTATCATTGCAGTCACTTGGCTTTGACAACTGGGAGCCTGCTTGATCGCTTAATCACTACTGCAGTCGCAGGGAGTCGGTCTCCCTGCACCGTAAGTTTTGATCCTACGTAAACTTTCATCGGGAATTTATTTTCGGCCTTACCATCTCTTAGCATTTTATATCTACTGCCACTTTATATCTAGCTCACCTACATACAACATATCTGTATGTAGCCCGTTCACTATCTGCCACCTGTGACCCCCACAGTAGTCTGAAGCTCAGGATATTCAGTGATAGTACTTCTCGTAGCTTTCGATAGTTACGTATCTTAGGCGTCCGCCACCGTTCTAGTTTTAATCGCAAAATCAAAACATAAAAATCAAATGTTGGTCCATGAAAAAATCTAACCATTTAAAACTTCCTTGTACTTTCCACTATTAATTCGGATAATAATAGTTCGGATAATAATAGTAATAAAATATGGTGCCTTGTAACCAGGGTTGTGCCGTAGACAAAATAGATTACTTTACATGTATGGATTACGCATAGATTACGTGTAAATTACGCGAGATATTTTCGTGTAATATATAATGTAAACTATAATGTAATCTATTTAATTGATATGTGAAGTCTAAAATTTTTTAGCAATAAATTAACTTTTTTCAAGATCGCAAGATCTTGTTTTTGGCAATATTATTAATCATGTCTTTTGCGAAAAAATTTTCAGTAGGGATAATACAATATTTCCACATATTTCTTCTTAAATCAAAATTAATATATTACGCCAAATTTACATAGATGACATTAATTACATTACATAGATTACATGTAATGTAATCTATTTTAGATTACGCGTAAAGGAACACAAGCAGGGTTGTTGAACTGACTTCCAAAAGCTTAACGATAATCGACATGTTATAGGTTTTACTTATACATTAAATTTGTGTGGTGCCCAGGTGTTGTTAAACTGTGGTTTGTCTGCTTTTCAACAAATAAATAAATATCTTAGAAAGGTAGCCATGATTGTAGTATGTGAAAGGGGTTTATTATTAAAACAAAAGTATAACTTGTAAAGAACACTGTACCTGCTAGTTAATAACAAGAAACAATCAGAGGAATGCGTCTCTGGATGAGTTATCGCATCAGCCATGTGAGTTCAAACAGTAATGTTCCCCACAGATCAGTACAAATAATCAGATATGAACGCCAATGAGACTGTGTAAACGGAATGAAATACACCAAAGGCTGAAAGAAACCAATATTATCACATCAACACCAATACCACTGTAATTATTACAATTAAAAATTTAAATGAATGTTTCACTCACCGCATGATTGTTCCGGATTCAACAAAATTGTTGAATTTGTTGGTGATATATTCCAGGATGCAATCAAAACTACTGTAGGCAAATGTGAATTTATTAATTCAGTAAATTATTTGTGATATAACATCACCCCGATGGAAAATCTCCCATCAAGAATAATATAAGAACTGAATCTAAAAAATTATGGTGCAAATTATGAAACATTTTGCAATCCATACAATTTTAGAGCGATCTAGTTTCGAACCAATGAGAAAATTTTAAACTTTAAAAAAGTCTATCATTCTCATCAGGGCTAGCCGACTAGATAAACTCTACCAAAAAATGTCAACGCTAATGTATATAACCAAAAATTAGGTTACAACACTAGCGAAGTGTAAAAACAAAAAATTTACATAAACATACATTTAATAGATTCAGGTTTAGTCAATTAATTTCTCTGGTGATCACTGTTTTGTTATACTCTAGACATTCTAGTATTGAATAACAAACTTGTATCTGTGAGAAGAAGATGACTAGTCTTCACTTGTGTCTATTGACACATGATCAACAATTAATTCAGTAAATTATTTGTGATATAACATCACCCCGATGGAAAATCTCCCATCAAGAATAATATAAGAACTGAATCTAAAAAATTATGGTGCAAATTATGAAACATTTTGCAATCCATACAATTTTAGAGCGATCTAGTTTCGAACCAATGAGAAAATTTTAAACTTTAAAAAAGTCTATCATTCTCATCAGGGCTAGCCGACTAGATAAACTCTACCAAAAAATGTCAACGCTAATGTATATAACCAAAAATTAGGTTACAACACTAGCGAAGTGTAAAAACAAAAAATTTACATAAACATACATTTAATAGATTCAGGTTTAGTCAATTAATTTCTCTGGTGATCACTGTTTTGTTATACTCTAGACATTCTAGTATTGAATAACAAACTTGTATCTGTGAGAAGAAGATGACTAGTCTTCACTTGTGTCTATTGACACATGATCAACAATTAATTCAGTAAATTATTTGTGATATAACATCACCCCGATGGAAAATCTCCCATCAAGAATAATATAAGAACTGAATCTAAAAAATTATGGTGCAAATTATGAAACATTTTGCAATCCATACAATTTTAGAGCGATCTAGTTTCGAACCAATGAGAAAATTTTAAACTTTAAAAAAGTCTATCATTCTCATCAGGGCTAGCCGACTAGATAAACTCTACCAAAAAATGTCAACGCTAATGTATATAACCAAAAATTAGGTTACAACACTAGCGAAGTGTAAAAACAAAAAATTTACATAAACATACATTTAATAGATTCAGGTTTAGTCAATTAATTTCTCTGGTGATCACTGTTTTGTTATACTCTAGACATTCTAGTATTGAATAACAAACTTGTATCTGTGAGAAGAAGATGACTAGTCTTCACTTGTGTCTATTGACACATGATCAACAATTAATTCAGTAAATTATTTGTGATATAACATCACCCCGATGGAAAATCTCCCATCAAGAATAATATAAGAACTGAATCTAAAAAATTATGGTGCAAATTATGAAACATTTTGCAATCCATACAATTTTAGAGCGATCTAGTTTCGAACCAATGAGAAAATTTTAAACTTTAAAAAAGTCTATCATTCTCATCAGGGCTAGCCGACTAGATAAACTCTACCAAAAAATGTCAACGCTAATGTATATAACCAAAAATTAGGTTACAACACTAGCGAAGTGTAAAAACAAAAAATTTACATAAACATACATTTAATAGATTCAGGTTTAGTCAATTAATTTCTCTGGTGATCACTGTTTTGTTATACTCTAGACATTCTAGTATTGAATAACAAACTTGTATCTGTGAGAAGAAGATGACTAGTCTTCACTTGTGTCTATTGACACATGATCAACAATTAATTCAGTAAATTATTTGTGATATAACATCACCCCGATGGAAAATCTCCCATCAAGAATAATATAAGAACTGAATCTAAAAAATTATGGTGCAAATTATGAAACATTTTGCAATCCATACAATTTTAGAGCGATCTAGTTTCGAACCAATGAGAAAATTTTAAACTTTAAAAAAGTCTATCATTCTCATCAGGGCTAGCCGACTAGATAAACTCTACCAAAAAATGTCAACGCTAATGTATATAACCAAAAATTAGGTTACAACACTAGCGAAGTGTAAAAACAAAAAATTTACATAAACATACATTTAATAGATTCAGGTTTAGTCAATTAATTTCTCTGGTGATCACTGTTTTGTTATACTCTAGACATTCTAGTATTGAATAACAAACTTGTATCTGTGAGAAGAAGATGACTAGTCTTCACTTGTGTCTATTGACACATGATCAACAATTAATTCAGTAAATTATTTGTGATATAACATCACCCCGATGGAAAATCTCCCATCAAGAATAATATAAGAACTGAATCTAAAAAATTATGGTGCAAATTATGAAACATTTTGCAATCCATACAATTTTAGAGCGATCTAGTTTCGAACCAATGAGAAAATTTTAAACTTTAAAAAAGTCTATCATTCTCATCAGGGCTAGCCGACTAGATAAACTCTACCAAAAAATGTCAACGCTAATGTATATAACCAAAAATTAGGTTACAACACTAGCGAAGTGTAAAAACAAAAAATTTACATAAACATACATTTAATAGATTCAGGTTTAGTCAATTAATTTCTCTGGTGATCACTGTTTTGTTATACTCTAGACATTCTAGTATTGAATAACAAACTTGTATCTGTGAGAAGAAGATGACTAGTCTTCACTTGTGTCTATTGACACATGATCAACAATTAATTCAGTAAATTATTTGTGATATAACATCACCCCGATGGAAAATCTCCCATCAAGAATAATATAAGAACTGAATCTAAAAAATTATGGTGCAAATTATGAAACATTTTGCAATCCATACAATTTTAGAGCGATCTAGTTTCGAACCAATGAGAAAATTTTAAACTTTAAAAAAGTCTATCATTCTCATCAGGGCTAGCCGACTAGATAAACTCTACCAAAAAATGTCAACGCTAATGTATATAACCAAAAATTAGGTTACAACACTAGCGAAGTGTAAAAACAAAAAATTTACATAAACATACATTTAATAGATTCAGGTTTAGTCAATTAATTTCTCTGGTGATCACTGTTTTGTTATACTCTAGACATTCTAGTATTGAATAACAAACTTGTATCTGTGAGAAGAAGATGACTAGTCTTCACTTGTGTCTATTGACACATGATCAACAATTAATTCAGTAAATTATTTGTGATATAACATCACCCCGATGGAAAATCTCCCATCAAGAATAATATAAGAACTGAATCTAAAAAATTATGGTGCAAATTATGAAACATTTTGCAATCCATACAATTTTAGAGCGATCTAGTTTCGAACCAATGAGAAAATTTTAAACTTTAAAAAAGTCTATCATTCTCATCAGGGCTAGCCGACTAGATAAACTCTACCAAAAAATGTCAACGCTAATGTATATAACCAAAAATTAGGTTACAACACTAGCGAAGTGTAAAAACAAAAAATTTACATAAACATACATTTAATAGATTCAGGTTTAGTCAATTAATTTCTCTGGTGATCACTGTTTTGTTATACTCTAGACATTCTAGTATTGAATAACAAACTTGTATCTGTGAGAAGAAGATGACTAGTCTTCACTTGTGTCTATTGACACATGATCAACAATTAATTCAGTAAATTATTTGTGATATAACATCACCCCGATGGAAAATCTCCCATCAAGAATAATATAAGAACTGAATCTAAAAAATTATGGTGCAAATTATGAAACATTTTGCAATCCATACAATTTTAGAGCGATCTAGTTTCGAACCAATGAGAAAATTTTAAACTTTAAAAAAGTCTATCATTCTCATCAGGGCTAGCCGACTAGATAAACTCTACCAAAAAATGTCAACGCTAATGTATATAACCAAAAATTAGGTTACAACACTAGCGAAGTGTAAAAACAAAAAATTTACATAAACATACATTTAATAGATTCAGGTTTAGTCAATTAATTTCTCTGGTGATCACTGTTTTGTTATACTCTAGACATTCTAGTATTGAATAACAAACTTGTATCTGTGAGAAGAAGATGACTAGTCTTCACTTGTGTCTATTGACACATGATCAACAATTAATTCAGTAAATTATTTGTGATATAACATCACCCCGATGGAAAATCTCCCATCAAGAATAATATAAGAACTGAATCTAAAAAATTATGGTGCAAATTATGAAACATTTTGCAATCCATACAATTTTAGAGCGATCTAGTTTCGAACCAATGAGAAAATTTTAAACTTTAAAAAAGTCTATCATTCTCATCAGGGCTAGCCGACTAGATAAACTCTACCAAAAAATGTCAACGCTAATGTATATAACCAAAAATTAGGTTACAACACTAGCGAAGTGTAAAAACAAAAAATTTACATAAACATACATTTAATAGATTCAGGTTTAGTCAATTAATTTCTCTGGTGATCACTGTTTTGTTATACTCTAGACATTCTAGTATTGAATAACAAACTTGTATCTGTGAGAAGAAGATGACTAGTCTTCACTTGTGTCTATTGACACATGATCAACAATTAATTCAGTAAATTATTTGTGATATAACATCACCCCGATGGAAAATCTCCCATCAAGAATAATATAAGAACTGAATCTAAAAAATTATGGTGCAAATTATGAAACATTTTGCAATCCATACAATTTTAGAGCGATCTAGTTTCGAACCAATGAGAAAATTTTAAACTTTAAAAAAGTCTATCATTCTCATCAGGGCTAGCCGACTAGATAAACTCTACCAAAAAATGTCAACGCTAATGTATATAACCAAAAATTAGGTTACAACACTAGCGAAGTGTAAAAACAAAAAATTTACATAAACATACATTTAATAGATTCAGGTTTAGTCAATTAATTTCTCTGGTGATCACTGTTTTGTTATACTCTAGACATTCTAGTATTGAATAACAAACTTGTATCTGTGAGAAGAAGATGACTAGTCTTCACTTGTGTCTATTGACACATGATCAACAATTAATTCAGTAAATTATTTGTGATATAACATCACCCCGATGGAAAATCTCCCATCAAGAATAATATAAGAACTGAATCTAAAAAATTATGGTGCAAATTATGAAACATTTTGCAATCCATACAATTTTAGAGCGATCTAGTTGAATTGATTGGTGAAATGATGTTCTAAAATGATGTTCTGACTGATGTTCTAAAATTAATGTCGTCAACCTTTGAACTGGCTTGAAATATATTAACTGATATAACCAAATTAATCTCGGCAATCGTTAAATTTGTTGATAAAATACAAACTGATGTAACAAATCTAATTTTAGCAATTATTGAATTTATTGATAGTTGGTTGATGTAATAAAATGAATGTTAGCAATCGTTGGAATTAGTATTTAACCTTCGCGTGAACAGTATCTACCCGGGTAGATATCACGGTTTTTGTAATTCAATAACTTTATTAGTTTTTAACCAATCATCATGCCTGTTCAGCTATGTGACTAATTTTTAAATTGATTTCGCAAAATTTGAGAAAAAAATATTTTGGACTTCCTTTTAACACTTTTTTTTGGATTTTTATGGTTTTTTTTACGCAAGAAAACAATATCTACCCGGGTAGATATTTTTACCTTGGGTTTTATATGAATATTTTTACTGGGCAATGTTAAAAACAAGTAACTTTATTTTTAAATATATGCTTTTATTGTATGCTTACACAAAAGCAAAATGATATTATGATATTAATACACGTTTGATATTATTACACGTTTGTTGATATTATGTAAGTTGATATTACGTAAGAAAACAAATATCTACCCGGGTAGATATTTTTTTCCTTTTTTCTTATATGAAAATTTTTACTGGTCAATGTGAAAAACAAGTAACTTTATTTTTAAATATATGCTTTTATTGTATGCTTGCACAAAAGTAAAATAAATACACAGGTACGTTTGTAGATATTATGATTTATGTAATATCTACCGGGGTAGATACTGTTCATATCAGTAGCTAAAAATTTCCGTTCACGCGAAGGTTAAACAAACTAATGTAGGCAAATATTGAATTTGTTTGAGATATATTAACTGATGTATCAAAATTAATGTCAGCATCTGTTGAATTTGCTGTAGAAATATACCAACTGATGTAACCAATTGAAGGTCAGTAATTGTTGAATTGGTTTTCATGTAACAACTTTCTTTTTTTCTATTCTTATACAATAACTGTTATTCGAAACTATTGCAATAATGGTATTACCCCTCAAATTATCCAAAATATTCACAAACAGAATTACAGGTTTTGGGTGATACTGTTTATGAATTATTGTCAAAAAAGTGCAACTATAAGACCGCCTCCCTCCTGTTTTCGACGTTTTGATGCTGATTGATAGAAAAATTTGTAAATTTTTAACGAAAATTATAGCGAAGTCTCAAATAATTATATTTCTGATTATTTAGGGGATGTATGAAGGATAAAAAAAGCCTTTTGTGACCCAAATGAGTGGGATGTCGTTTGAAAGAGCACCTAGTTTAAGAAACATTGCAATTTTTTTTAGAATTTTACGGTGCACAGTTTTTGAGTTATTGTTAAAAAAGTGATATTTTTAGTAGTACAAATTTCAACATTGGTGTAGTTGAATCTTTCAATAGTTACCATGAATAGCTATGGATGAGATTTAACCTCAAAAAAATTTGTTTGTGTCACTTTGATCAATGTAGATGTGATTGAGATTTACGATAAAACATTTATTTCTTTATGCGTCTATGGTCTGGCAATTCAAAGACGCTACTACACAACTTTATGTCTAATACTTATGATATGATGTTCTTTTACATTCCCACGAAACCCTTGCTGAGCGAATTTTATTTGCACTTGTCCGACTTTTTTTTCTTTGAATATAACTTTAAAGCGCGCTTTACACTTCAGATCTTTGTTTTATTTAAGTTTTGTTTTCCTTTGATCAAGCCAAAAATTTAACTATTCTTACAATCCTTTTTGTTTTGGTGTTCTTTTTTTTTTAATTTTTCTTTATCTAATTTTAATTGATTTTTACTATAAATTTTTATAAACCCTTTAATTTCAAATTTAAATTAATTTGACTAGAAATTGTACTACACTAACACTAAGTTTAAATCTTGGTAATTTTTTCTTATTGGTGTTATCGCTGGCAATAATTCTTGTAGGAATTTTTGTTAGGATCTTACATGAACTTTAAAAGATCCTATGTGAATCTGGTATGATCTTGTAAACTTCTTGTCCCAATTCTCTACAAGAAATGATCATGATCATGTAAGTTCCTATATAATTTTCCTACAAGAATTTTTGCCAGGGATTTTTTTTAACGGCGTTCATGTCGGAGCGTTGCTGGGCTAATCAGCTTCGAATATTCACCACGGTCATTCGCAACAGCGACATAATTACTATGGCAGCCTATTTTTTTAATGTCATTTATTACGTCCGTCTCCCATTGCTGCCGTGGTCTACCTTGCGCTCGCCCACTCCCTGGGGTACTAACGTACATTTTTCTAATCATTCCAGACCGTGAATCGGCTCGTAGAACATGCCCAAACCAAACAATCCTATTGGAACGAAAACAACCAATTATATTTGGACCCTCAAGAAGGTCTCTGATCTCAACGTTATATCGCATTCTGTACTCTCCATCGTCTGTCTTAAGTGGACCAAATATGTAGCATACGATCTTACGCTCAAATACAGATAAATGCGATTCGTTATTTTGTGTAAGTGTCCACGTTTGTGACCCATACATCACAACCGGTCTAATCAATGTCTTGTATAACTTGAGTTTGGTGATAGTGGATACATACGGTGATCCAAGAAGAGGTTTTATTGAGTAGAAAGCTCAATTACTTGCAGCGATTCGAGCTTTTATATCTGTAAGTATGCTGTTGTTTGAGTCAAGCATGGATCCCAAATATTTAAAAGATTCAACTCCCTAAATTCTTTCATCGCCGCACATCAACTCTTTCTTCTCAGCCTCTCTTGAAACATTCATATGTTTGGTTTTATTGTAGTTAATTTGCAGACCAATTTTCCTAGCACCACTCTCAAGCGACTTGAAAGTCTCACTCATAACAGCTTCACTTCGGCCGAGGATGACAACATCATCAGCGTAAGCAATCATCTGTACTGAGTTTATTGACAAGACATTGTTATTAGTCGGTAGTTTCTTTTGACGGCACACATATTCCAAGGTTAGATTAAACAGTATAGGAGAGATAGCATCACCTTGTCTTAACCCGGAGTCGACTTTAAATAACTTTGATATTTCGTTCTCTACTCGTACACAGCATTGAGAGTTCTGTACTGTCATTTTGCATAGTGATACCAGTTTACCAGAAATTCCCATTGACACCAGAGCAGACCATAGAGTCTCTCGTTCGAGAGAGTCGTAGCGCTGCCTGAAATCAATGAAGAGTTGGTGCATAGGTATGTTGAACTCTCGACACTTTTCTAAAATCATCCTTATCGAGAAAAATGCATTGCTGGTACCTCAGCCTTGCCGGAAGCCATACTGATATTCTCCAAACAGTTGTTCAGCAAAAAGATTGATTTTGGCTAGCAAAATATAGGAAAAGATCTTATATGCTGTGCAGAGTAGATCAATTCCCCTGTAGTTTGCACATTGTAAGCGATTACCTTTTTTATGAATTGGTATCAGCATAGCTGAGCTCCAGTCCTGTGTCATGGTTTCAGCTCGCCAGATCATTTGAACAAGTTCAAATAATCTTAAGGGTAGAGTTTCACCACCATGTACAATCATTTCGGATGTTATATCGTCGATACCAGGTGCTTTATTGCATTTTAATTTTGACAGCGCCGCCTCAAATTTCTTTTTGGTGGGTTCGTCTACATGTACCGACTGTCCGACTTGTTGCTGGTCACTTAAGTTGAGAAGATTCTCAAAATAAGCGGCCCAAGTATCTAAAATATTTTTAAGGTCTACTTGTAGCTCCCCATCTTCGTTTTGAATAGCATTCGATCTAGTTTGAGGGCCCTTCTTTATGGTTTCAACCTGTTGAAAGAAGTTACGCGATTGATGTTCCTTATTGAAGCTTTCAATCTCCTCACACTTTCTCTTCCACCATTCTCTCTTCGTTCGTCTACATAGCTTTGTAACGGCTTGTCTTGCCAGTTTATAGTTCTCCTTCGTGGACTTGGTATTGCGTCCTTGTAGACATTTTAGATAGCAATCTCTTTTGTATTGAATGGCGTCAAGACATGCTTGATCCATCCATGGCTTCTGGGGGTGGTTTTGTGGTCGTCCAAGTATTCCCTCAGCAGCGCTTAAGACAGCATTTCTGAGTAAATACCATGACTTATCGACGTATTCATTAATGGCTTCTGATTTCTCCAACGTTTCAGTAATGTGGTTTTGATATATCTCTTCTGTTTCAGCATTCTTTAGTGATGAGATGTTAAACGTTTCCGTTGATTAAATTTTGGAATGCCTGGATTTGGAAAGTGGAACCTTATTTTAGCACATACAAAGAAGTGATCACTTCCAATGTATGCACCTCTAAAGGATCCAAGCACCTCTAAAGATTTTGCCAGGGATACCTGGGGTTATATTTTTCTTAAAAAATGAAACACTAAAAGTTTTAATTCAATGAATTATTTGTGATATTACATCACTCCGATGGAAGTAATCTCATCATGAATAATAAGACTGAATCTAACAAAATATGGTGTGCAATTTATGAAATTTTTTGCTATCCACAAAATTGTCGATCGATCTAGTTTCGAACCGATAAGAACTTTTTATTACACTTTTGGTAGTGTATCTAGTCAGCTAGCCCTGATGAGAATGATATACTTTTTTAAAGTGCAATAAAAATTTCTTATCGGTTCGAAACTAGGTAGATCGATCGACGATTTTGTGGATAGCAAAAAATTTTCATAAATTGCACACCATATTTTGTTAGATTCAGTCTTATTATTCATGATGAGATTGCTTCCATCGGAGTGATGTAATATCACAAATAATTCATTGAATTAATTGTAGATAATGTGTCGATAGACACAAGTGAAGATGGTCATCTTCTTCTCGCCGATACAAGTTTGTTATCCAATTCTAACTTGGTTAGAGTATAACAATAATAGTAATCAACTAGAGAATCAAATTGACTAAACCTGAATCTAATAAACATATGTTTATGAAAGTTTTTTGTTTTCTTATACTTCACTAGAGTAGTGACCAATTTTGGTTTATATAGCAAAAAATTTTTTTGGTAGTGTATCTAGTCGGCTAGCCCTGATGAGAATGATATACTTTTTTAAAGTGTAATAAAAAGTTCTTATCGGTTCAAAACTAGATCGATCGACAATTTTGTGGATAGCAAAAAAATTTCATAAATTGCACACCATATTTACTTAAAGTTTTGTTTATAAAAAATAGAAGAATTTTTTTTATTTAATATCAACACTTTAGTTTTAGTTTTTATTTTAAAAATTTATTTTTAAACTATTTTAGTTTCAACTTTATTTTACATTTTTAATTTTGATTGTTTTTATTTATTTATAATTTGCACTTTTAATTTATAACAAGTATTTCAACTTTCTTTGTATTTTGAACACTGTGTGATTAAACTTATTTTGTTAAACTGGTCGAACTGAATTATCTATTTTAAACTACTGGCTGACTAAATTCCATGAATTGTATGAAAACTGTGTTTGAACTGTAACACTTTTCTTAAAAACTATAGACTGGTTATCTTAACTGAATTACTTAAACTATATTTATTTTCTTAAAAACTATATCTTATATACTAATTTTTGATGTTATGATATTATAGAAAACAACAAAAACAAATACGAATAATTTTTTATTAAATTTTATATTTTGAAAAAGGATTGTCGGAGGATTATTTCTACAAAGGAAATTACGCAATATGACTTATTTCTAAGAAACTAACATAAATTTGTTTTATTTTGATAAAGAAGTATGAAATTTGTTTAATGTTTAATTTTGCCTTTAGATGCATTTAATGTTTATTAGAATAAGAAAAAAATAATGATTTAGATTTTTTTGTTTGAAATTATTTTAACGTGAAATGTGTGAACTCAAAAGAATAATCATCAGACATAAAAAGGAAATTCTTAGTAATGACTAAAATTGTGATAACTGATAATATTTATTAGTTTTATCCTTTATAAAACTATCGGCTAGAGATTAAAAGAAAACTTCAGATTTTCAAATGTGTTTATAGAAAATTTATTGTTATGTGAAACTAATATTGGGATTTAGAAAGATTTAGAGTTTGCAATTCTAAGAAATTGTGATTGAAAATCGTTAATGAGAAATACGGCACAACATTGGTTTTAATTAATTTACTTTGGCATAAAAAATTATCTAACATGCAAAATATGAAAATCAAATTTAAAGAAAAGATTTAAGCGAATTACACAACACTTGTTTGAAAAAAAAATTTTTTAATCTTCAAATAAGTTTAAAATCAATTTAACGCTCTTGCGATCATTCACGAACTGCCTTTCCATCACCAAAAGCCCAAGTACATATCAAGAAAATTTCCTGAACCAACATCATACCAAAGTAAGATGCTATTGGAATTTGATAAATAAAACACTTAAGACTTCAATGAATTTAAATGTTTATTTGATAGTAGCCAAAATGATAATGAACATAAAGTAAAAGTTTTATCATAACAAAACCTTAATTAAATTTAAATTAAATTAGCGGCACTTTATGTACAATTATATTTTATATAAACAAAAATTATATAATGCATGATGTTTGATTTGTTTATCTTATTAGTGTGTGTAAACTAACATTAATTTATTTATTTCAACACTTCTCCTCAAATCAAACATCTCTTATAATATCGAACAACAGTATTGAAAATGATTTTAAGTTACAATTGAAATTAAAATGAAAAACCTAATAATTTAACACAATTTAAATGTTTTTCTTTACATAAAACTTTTGTGAGAATATCTGCTACCATTTGTCCACTAGGAGTATAATGTAATTCAATTAATTTGTTTTGTACCACATCTCTGATAAAGTGGTAACGTATATCAATATGTTTACTTCTTGAATGGAACTTAGGATTATTCGCCAACTGTTGAGCGCTGAGGTTGTCATTATATAAAATAGTTGGACTAAAAGTTATATCGCCAAAATCCAACTCTTCCAGGAATTTTCTGATATGAATAACTTCTTTACATGCTTGTGCCATTGCCATGTACTCAGCTTCGGTACTACTTGAAGCGACTGATGATTGTTTCTTCGATTCCCAAGAGATCGCACACGTTCCAATAAAGAATACGAAACCTGTGTACGATTTTCTGTCAATTACGTCACCAGCCCAATCAGCATCAGCATAACCATAAAACGAATTTGACGACTTAGAATAAACCAATTTAGCATCCACTGTTTTGTATAAGTAGCGAAATACATGTTTAAGTGCTGCCATATGCTCAGAATGCGCCTCATTATTAAATTGTGCCAATTGACAGACAGAATTCATTATGTCGGGTCTTGAAGTTATAGCCAAATACATCAAGGAGCCAATCGCGAACTGATATTCATTAGCATTTATCTTCTTGCAGTTTGCACCATCACATTTGCCAAATTTAGTTCCTGGATCTAATGGAGTGTTACAGCCCCTGCAGTCTACCATGTTGAATCTCTGCAACAAATCAGAAATAAACTGTTTTTGATATAAACAAACCTTACCTCGATCACCAACGCGATCAACTTGGATACCCAAATAATTTTTAACCTGGCCTTTGTCCACTGAATCAAATTCTTGAAAAATTTTGGACTTTATCTTATCCATACTTCTCTCATTGGAACACATTAGAAGTAAGTCATCAACATACACTGTGATTATGTTTATTTCACCATTTGTGTTCATTTTATAAACACAATTATCACCATTGCATCTTGAAAATCCAATATTTAAAAGCACATCATTAAGCCGCTCATTCCATTCTCGACCAGATTGTTTCAATCCATACAGCGACTTCTCCAACTTTAGTACTTTATCTCTATTATTCTCATCAATAAAACCTTCTGGTTGAACCATGTACACCTCATCTGACAGATCACTATTTAAATATGCCGCCGTAACATCAATATGATGAACTAACAATTCATATTGCACAGCCAACGCAAGGATCAGTCTAATTGTAGAATATCTTGCAACAGGAGAAAACGTTTCATAGTAATCAACACCATACTTTTGATTACAACCTTTGGCGACTAATCGCGATTTATATTGATCGATGTTTCCGTTAATATCCCTTTTTATATTAAATACTCGTCTGCAACCGATGGCCTTTTTACCAGATGGAAGATCTACCACTTTCCAAGTGTTGTTCTTCACCAATGAGTCAAACTCTTTCTGCATAGATTTTCTCCACAAATCTCCATCATTTCTTGACAACGCTTCATTCAGACTAACTGGATTTGTATACATTTTGTCAAGTATGACATTCAGCTTATAATTGGTGAGTTGTTTTCCACTTCGCAACATTCTTGGTTCGTCATGACTAACATGTTGAGTAATGTTTTCTTCTTTCGGTAAATCGACTTCGCTTATTTCAACTTTTTGTGATTCTGAAACATTTTCAGATTTTCCTTCAATTGGCTTCTGTAAATTGAAATCAAAAATCATATAATCAATATTATTTTCTTCATTATTTTTCATATTTTCAAAAAATATAATATCTCTACTTATTATGACAATTCTCTTCACAGAATCATATAAACGATAAGCTTTTGATGAAGTCGAGTAGCCGACCATTATATACTCGTTACCCTTTTGGGTAAACTTAGAGCGGCTGTTTGGTTGTTTCTGCAATACAATGGCCTTACAACCAAAAACTTTCAAATGACTTACATTTGGCTTAGTTCCATGCCACATTTCATATGGAGTTGTATTACCTAAAATCTTTGTTTTAGATCTGTTGCGTAAATATGCAGCCGTGTTAACTGCTTCTGCCCATAAAAACTCAGGACTATTTGAACTTATCAATAGGCACCTTGCCATTTCAACCAATGTACGGTTAGCTCTTTCAGCAATTCCATTCTGCTGAGGTGTGTACGCAACACTAAGCTGTCTTCTAATACCATTTTCATTAAAAAAACTTGAAAATGCATTACTTGTGTACTCGGTTCCATTATCACTTCTTATTGATTTAATTCTGCGACCTGTTTGGCATTCAACAAACGCTTTAAATTTCTTAAAAACATCAAATACCTCATCTCTTGTTTTCAGGAAATAAACAAATACAGCCCTGGATTTGTCGTCGATGAACGTCACAAAATATCTTGCACCACCAAGCGATGTTTTCTTCATTGGACCACAGATATCGGTATGAATTGAATCTAAAATCTGCTTACTGCGAGAACTGGAATCAGAAAAAGGTATAACATGGATCGTACCTTTTGCACATACAGTGCAATCTAAATTTCCATTCATATGGTTTACATTCAAACCAGTAACCATTTGATTTCGAAGCATTAAATTCAAACTGTCTTTATTTATGTGACCAAATCTTTCATGCCATTTAAAAAACAAATCATTTTCAACTAATTTTACATTTGCTATTACTTCATTAAAACAATCAACAATAAACAAATTATTTTCACTGAATGCTTCCATTACAATTTGATTGTTTTGATTACGCACAACGGCACAATTTTTCTTAAAAATTACAGAATAGTTATGTTCAACAATTTTATTCACTGATATAAAATTAGATTTAAGATCTGGCACATATAAAACATTTTTTAAATTAATGTTTGAATACTTCGTCCTTAAAATCACTGTTGACAAACAACTTTTATCATTTGCAAATTGTAAATATTGTTTTTCACCATCATTTAAATTTACAAAAAAACTTTTATCGCAGCATAAATGCGTTGTAGCCCCACTATCTAAACACCAACTAAATTTACTTAATTGCTTATTATCAATTACACAGAAAGAAGAATTTACTTTGTCCTTATTTTTATTGTTTGCACTTTTTGCACATTTCGATGCAAAATGACCTCTAATACCACATAAATAACATTTACCATTGAACTTGGGCTTACTGTTATTTCCTTTATTTTATGTACTATTCTTGTTTTTTGTCATAAGCACATGATGATTATTTGGAAAATTACCGGAGCCACTGTCCTTGTTTGACCTTCTATGTTCTTCTTCTAATAATTTAATTTTAATAAACGACAACGTGGGTAGCGCGTCTCTGCCCATAACAGCAACAACAAAATTTTCATAACTGTCCGGCAAACTACAAAGTAACATAATTGTTTGCAAATCATCGGGTAATTTTACATCTAGTTCCGTTAATTTTTCAGCTACCTCATGAAACACATTTATGTGACTTGCCATTGATTGACCTTCTATTAATTTAAGTTGTATAAGTTGTTTAAAAAGACTTACTTTTCTTGCAGGACTAACTGGTTCATAAATTTCTGTTAATTTATTCCACGCGTCTTTAGAAGTAACGCAATTTTTAACATGAAGAATCTCTGACGGTAACAGATAACACCATTGTTGCCAATGCCTTCTGGTCCTGTGTTTTCCATACTGCATTAGCTTCTGCTGCTTCAGGCTGTATTGTTGCACCACTAACATAGGACCACAGATCACAGTGTATTAATATGTTTTTCATTTGGACGCTCCAAACTGAAAAATTATCTCCGTTTAATTTCTCTATACTGTACAAAGAATTCATTCTTTGTTTTTTAATAATCACAATAAAAAATTCACTAAGGCACACAAATAATTTTAACTTTGTTTAAACTTGGGTCTGGGCCCATAACCTATTGGAATTTGATAAATAAAACACTTAAGACTTCAATAAATTTAAATGTTTATTTGATAGTAGCCAAAATGATAATGAACATAAAGTAAAAGTTTTATCATAACAAAACCTTAATTAAATTTAAATTAAATTAGCGGTACTTTATGTACAATTATATTTTATATAAACAAAAATTATATAATGCATGATGTTTGATTTGTTTATCTTATTAGTGTGTGTAAGCTAACATTAATTTATTTATTTCAACAGATGCCAAATCAAAAAATTTAACATTCCAGACTGGGTGAAGAGAAAGTATGAATAATAAAGACGATCAGTTGTATTGGATGTATTGATTCACGTATAATACAGTCATTTAGACAGCTTCGTAACAAATTCTAAATATTTTAGATTCAAAAGCGAGAAGATACAAAACAGTTTCGACAAGTTTTTGTGTAGCTATAAAATTATTAATTTATTTTTTTTTTAATTTTTGGTTTAGCTCCTTCATATTGCCGAAAAAGAATATCCATTTATTAATATAAAAAATATTTATTTGGTGCTTTCAAGCATACATTATATAGGACTAATTTAATATTATTATAAAAATACTAAATCGTTTAATTCGATATTAATTTCTTTGTATATTATGCAAATAAAATCACTTAAAGAGTAAATTAAGGGGTAGAAATCGGTGCCTCTCAATATATCTAGTTTAACTCACTAGAACAAATTTAATGGGCATGTATCTATTGTATGTGTATATATCCAATATATCAGGTCACATTTCTTACATAAAATAAAGCTTATAACTATATATAGTAAAGAAACAAGTAACATAAAGTAATTCCAAATTTTAAACAAAACAACTTCTTTGAAAACAAGTACAAATGATAAATAGAACTTTGTACTTTTATGGCTCTGGGAATTTTTCTTCTGTATTACTTTGAACATCATCTGTCTTTTACAAACGATGCAAAGAAAAATTTTGTTTTATTTTTAAGAAATAAGATTTCTTGTAGAGATTGGTTCATGTTTAGGGAATTCTGTATTGACAAAAAGATCTCGCTATTTTTAGAGATGTTTTTCTTTTGTTAAAAAATTTTGTAAAGTAAATATTTTTATGTACAATGTTTTCCCGTGTTCCTAATTGGCAGATGGCCAATTTCACTCAATAAAGAGTTAAAGGCAAACAAAACCGAGTTGCGTACTTTATTTATAATTTCAAAGGAGTTCCTGATACCATCGATAAAGAATCCAATTTTTTCGAAAAAATTAAGCGTTTGTTATTAAATAAACTAAAAGTTTTATTAAATCCATTTATAATACTCTTTAAGATTTTCGAAAATCTCCAACATCGGTATAATATTCAATAATTATCTTACAGTACGGAGAGAAAGATATTTTAATTCGTACTCCATTCATAAGTTTCTAAACCAACGAGACTTAGGCAAATTACGGTATTTAAGTTTATCGATAAAGTAGTTTTCTAATGTTATTGCTATTGTCTTTCAGCACAACCGTTCAAATTAGTATCATTTTGACATTTCATCTTAGCTTGTGATTTTACTTTATAAAACAATAAAAAAATGCTAGAGGAATTATTCATTTGTTTAGCGCTTTTATTAGCAAATAAAAAGAAAAAGAAATTTCGAAGGCAAAACCAAATAATTAAAAATAAATAAAAAAAAAAGTTCAAATGGGCCCTTTTAAAAGAATTCATAAAAGAAAATACATAAAATTCAAAATGCAATGTTATAAACCTGCTTATAAATTTGTTAATAATCAACAAATATGGGAGAAGGATGTACCACATTGGTCTGATGATAAATTTCATTCTGAATTCAGAATGTCCCCCAAACACGTTTCAAATAATTCTTTCAAAAATAAAACATTTAATTGAAAAGCAGGATTCTATGCCGATGAAGGGAATTCTACCTGATAAACGTTTAGCTGTGTGTTTATACTATTTCAAATCAGGAAATTCTTATGCTAGTATAGGGAACATGTTTGAAATTGGTAAATCTACAGTGTGTGGCATTGTTAAAGATGTGTGTTCTGCAATCATTCAAATATTTTTGAAAGAAGCAATTAAGTTTCCAACAAGTGAAGAAGAACGGAAGGATAAGTCAAAAGGGTTTTGGAATCAATGGCAGTTTCCTAAATGTTTAGGTGCCATAGATGGATCACACATTCCAGTGTTAGCACCAAGTGAAGATCATAAAGACTATTATAATTACAAGGGATGGCATTTCATTATACTTTTGGCAGTAGCTGATTTTGACTACCGGTTTGTATGATGATATGATTTGTAATACAACTATTAATATTTAATTTAGGTTTACATATGTCAATGTTGGTTATCCTGGCAGAGTACACGATGCAGGCGTTTATCAAAGCATAGAACTTAAAAAACGAATAGAAGAAGGTTTGTTTCCAGCAGAAAATCATAGCATTGGTGATGGAGCATTTCGTTTATCGGAGTATCTATTAAAACCTTATCCTGGTGAGCAATCCGGAGAAAAGAAAGATTTTAATTACAGGTAACTGGTAGAATATTTCAAAACAGGCAACGTTTAAACGTTGTATTTTTACAGACTATCGAGAGCTAGAATGGTAATAGAATGTGCGTTTGGCAGACTAAAAGGCAGATGGAGAATATTAAGAAAACAGTGTGAGGTCAATTTAGTTCGAACGTCTAATTATGTTTTAACATGTTGCATTCTACATAATATTTGTGAAGAAAATAACAATTTGTACAGAGAGGAGTGGAATGAAAGTGAAACTGAAGCCGACGAAAATATTATAGAACCCGAATATTTATGGGATCCAGCAGCAACATCCGATAAGAGGGCATTTATTATTCAACATTTAAATAATGAATAAAAACAATATAATTTTTTAAAGAAATTGTATGTAATTTTAGTACACATATTAATAAATGTAATAAAGAACAAAAAAACTTATTTATGTTTCAAATTGTCTACGATTGTAGATAACCCCAATAATTTGTTTTGTTTGCTCTATATCTTGTGCTTGATAGTCTTCCAAAAATTTTCGGTCCCGCTCTTCGGATTCAGATAAATATTTCAAAAGTTTTGTTTCAAACTCTTCTTTATCGTGCTGCTTTTTACGATTTTGTCGGTTGACGGGTGTTCGCCGAGGAGTACTCCTAGTTGGTTGTTGGCTTACATCTGATGACTACGAATCCTGCAAGCTGTCACACTCTAATATTTCAATAAATTCATCCTCATTTGAGGATGATAACACATCATTCAATGCCACTGGACGAGCTGCCGCCGTTTGGCAGAGTAAATACTGGAATTTCTCCCAGTATTTCCATCCGGTTGTTGGATCACCAGACCTTAAACTTCTTTTTATACTGAAGTATTTGTTCTTCAGGTTCTCATATCTGTAAAGAAATATATTTCAAAAAATATATCTTCTTGTTGCCAGTAAAATGATTTTAAAATGTTTTGATTTTACCTGTTTTGGCACTGTTTCGCCGTTTTAAAAATATGGAAATTTTTTTTCATGTCACTACTAATTTTTTCCCACACAATCGTATGGCTTTTTTTGTTTTTCTTGAATGTTTCTTGGACATCTGGATCAAAAATCTGGTCTAACAGGGTCCGTAAAATTGCTCATTATTAAATAACTTAAAATTGAATGTAATTGTAAAATTATTAAAAAAATATATCAACAAAACAAACACGTAAAACGGCTACTACAATTGAAATACAAACAATATAACGATAGTTAAGCTCTTATGGTCTTTTTTCAAAGTAACTAGAATTTTAATGTCTTTCGCTCTACTTTCCCGACACATGAGTGCGTTCAATGTAATCTAAGGACTTAAGTACTTAAAATAATCATAATTAACTTAAAGTTAGTAAAAACAAACCAATATTAAAACAAAGTAGTCTGTGCTTATCCGACAATGATTTGTGTTTTTGTTTTGTTTGAAAAAATTTCAGCTATTGGTTATTTAAGACGCCAACATCAGCACCTAAATGAAATTATAACAATTAAAAAACTCAAATCTGGTACACCCGAAAAGATGGATTTTCAACGAGGTAGTATTCGGAAGGTTCAACTATAACAGTTATGTGATAATTATTTTTTCTTTCAAATTTATAGAGAATGAAAGTCGTCGATCTGATAGATCATTAGATTGGACAGAAAGTGATCTTCAAAAAATGTTGAAACAATTAAAGAATTTAGAAAAAGAAAAGAAAGATATTTTAGGGGAGTTGGAGGAACAAAAAATAATCAACCATCAATTGATGGTTGATAAGAAAGAATATCAGTAAGTCTGTTCACTTATTATTAACAAAAATGTTAGTCTTCTAGCGATTTGTTGTTTTGATTTTCAGTGAAAAATACATAAATTCTTTAATATTGATTGAAGAACAAAAACAACGTTTAGACAAATATAATGAACGAAATGTTCGAGCAAATGAGCAAATCAATGTAGGAATAAAATTGGCAAATGATAAATTTAATGAAGAAATTCAGGAGTTACGTAATCTGCCTTTCATTTTGGAAGCTAAACAAATCGAGCTTCAACAAAAACAACAGAAATTGAAATTATCGGAAAAAACTGTTAACTCACTTTCATTAGATTTAGAAGGATGTATTGTGAAATATGAACTGTTGTCGAAGGAGTTGGAGGAGGAGAAAAAAAATAATCAAGATTTGCTGAAAAAGATAACTTTGCTTCAAAACAGTTCCGTTTCTTTGACGAATCAAGTGCTCCAACTACAAAATGAAAATGAATTGTTGAATAATAAGTGTGGTCGAATTGCTTTGTTACAAGAAGCTTATGATAGTAAACAAATGGAATTGGAAAATCAAAAACATCAAATGGAAATTTTGAAGGAAGAAAATTCGAGACATGTAAGAACTTTAAATATGTGTAATGTTAATTTTAGGGATAACTAACTAGTTCCATTCCAACTTGAATTGTTATATATATTTTTGTAAATAACTTTCTGCAAGCATATTCGTTTAAAGTAGTCTAATTTGACTTAATACATTCTTAATAAATCTTCTGTACGATTTTTGGGATTTATAAAATCAGTTGCGTTTTTTCTCAAAAAGTTCAAACAGTACTTTTTAATTTTACCAGCAGTATTGACTGACTTTTGCTTAATTGGGCAACCAAGATGTTGATGATTATTATAGTTTTAATATAAACCGTTTTTGCCTAGTTGGGAGTTGAATCCGTGTCCGATCAGTTCAAATCCAACTACAATGATAAGTAAAAATACTGATAAAATGCTGATGACGACCTATTCACATGGCTCATATGAATCTACCAAATATTTTTCATGCACCCCGTCCTGCCTTCTCTATTTGATCAAAAACGGAAGAAAACTATATTCGTATGAATTACTTTTGTTGCACATCAACAAAAAAATATTGTCAGCTTAGTTGTCATTCGCAAGCTATCCAAATTTCTAATCATTTATATACGATAAGTCTTATAATTATCAGTCATGTACCACCACGTCTCATGTGACAATATATGTAACTCCAGTTGATTTTCCTTTAAAACTTATTATAAAATTAGTTAGTCAGGTTTGCTTACGTCAAACTTTTTATTTATTTGACTTCGTTTGTACTTGCAATTTGACTGACATTTTAGCATATTTTTAACATGAGAGAGTGACAGTGATATAACGTTTGATTATGTTTTTGTATAAAGTTTTCATAAAGACTTTTGAAATTTGCTAGAGAAAGGTAAGCTAGAGATGTTAAATGTAGATTGTTTTATAGGACACTAACGATATTCTTTTTTTGATTAGTATTACAAAGAGTAAAATTAATGCCGAATAAAACAAAGCATATTTTTTCTTGTTACTTTCAACCGATTATCCCTTATTTTTTGTTAAGTTTATCCGGATCAAATACACACCAAAAGTGTTACCAAGTAATGGTGGTAAATCCAAACACAGGAAAAACTTCAAACTAATATGGCGCAAACAAACCACTAATAAATAAATACCTACAATAACACTCACATCTTTTTTAAATTTCCTAAATTTCCAGATAAATCGCATGAAAGAGCGTACAGAAACGGAGCATCGTAACACAAATGTTCAAATTGCCGCATTAGAGAAGGAAACCGTCCAATTGCGCGCATCATTTAACACGGTGATTAAAGAGAGGGATGAAATTCGTTATCGGTATTATTTTCTGTTTTATTAATTTATTCATTATCCAGATTTGTGGTGTTTGCTTTTCTATTTTTATCAAATCAAAATTAATTTTGCCAATCAATCAATTGATTTGATTTTTATTTTGTCACTTTTTTTTATCTAATCACTGTTTTTTTTTTGTTTCTCTTATCGCAATACAAAAATCATTACATAACCACTATAGTATGCAAATTGATTTGTCTAACCTATCGCGAAAATTTTCTGAAGCAAAACAAAAGATAGAAAGTTTAAAAGGTCATGTTAATATTTTAAGAACATCATGTAGCAACATGTTCGAAGGTGCTGAGGAAACCGATGAAGAAGAAGATCAAATTAAAAAAGAAGACGAACAAGCTAAGCAAATCATTTACGCTAAAAATAGAATTCAAAATGAAAGCATCGAAATCGAAAAGGTGACTGATAATAAAATTGAAAGTAAAGCAATAAGTACAGCAGACAGAAGTACGTGTACTGAAATTAATAATAACGAAAACGAATTATTATTACAAAAGTTAAGCCACCAATTATTTATTCAAGGTGAAATAATTAGATGCACATCAAAAATTAACGAAGAGAAAAAAAAAATATCAAATATTTTGGTCAATAAGAAATTGACAGAAGGAAATTTGAATGAGGAAGATTAATTAAAATTTTAAAGCCAAACGTAATTCATATATTAAAATTTATTTTCGATTTTACTTAATTTAGTAAACTTTACATACCAATACTAATATATTTAAAATTATCAGAACACTCACATAAAAAGTTTTTGAATTGATTACAGTTTATAGATCACATGTAGGAGTTTCATAAATATTATAATCTATAGTTACTACATTTTGTAATGAGTTTATTGCGCACTAGTGTTTAATGAAATTTAAAAGCTCTAATTTCCTTTTCACAACGGATTTAAAAAAATTGAAATGTGTGATTTCGTTATAGTTATATAATTTTTGTTTTAATAATAAAGTTTTGTGTACTTGGAATTACGACAAATATTACGATATCTTTTAAGAACTAGGCAGGTACCACAACAACATTCGTTTTTGGGGTGTTAATGGAAGCATTTTTTAAAATGCTTCAGTTAAAGCTTTGACAAACAAGACGTGCAACGGGTCCAGCATTGAAACGCGCTATTCATTTGCAGTATGAAACTGCGGAAACTGTAATAAAATTTACAAAAATAAAAATAATAAATATGAAGGGGCTGAAATCTCACAGCTCTGAGATATCAAGACTTCGGTTTTGGTTAAGGATTTTGATATAGTTTTCGGCATAAATCTTTTATGAGGACCTTGTTTTTAGTTATCGGCAGCGATGTATATCAAACATAGCACTCTTTGTAAAAGTACAAGTATGTATTTATGTCTGTTTAGAAATTTATTACAAAACGAAACATCAATTCGATTACAAAATCAAAAATTTAAATTTATTCAAAAAATTTTAAATTATTGCAAAAATTATAAAAAAATCACATATACAAACTTTTTTCAAAAATATTTTAAAAATTATAAAAAAATCAATAATTGAAACGTTTTTCAAAATTTTAAAAATATTCCCAAAATTCAAATTTTTTCTAAAATTCTAAAACTATTGCAAAAATTATAACAAAATCAAACTTTTTTCAAAATTCCAAAAATTATAATAAAATCAAAAATTTAAACTTTTTCAAAATTCTAAACATATTAAAAAAATTCAAATTCAGACCGAAAAAACTTTTTTCAAAATGCTAAAACTATTCCAAAAACTATAACAAAAAAAAAACAAACTTTTTTCAAAATTCTAAAAATATCGCAAAAATTATAACAAAATCAAATATACAAACTTTTTTCAAAATTCAAAAAATCTTCCAAAAATTATAATAAAATCTAAAATTTCCATGCCCAATTTCATGCCATACAAACAATTAATTTTATTTTTTCTTCACAAAAATTGGGTAAAAAACAATTTAAAAAAAAAAAATAGAACTGACTTCAGAAAAAACAAGAGAGGCACAAAAAAGTGAAAAATAACTCAATTGTTGCTTTTTGAAAAAAAATACGTTACATTTTGATTAATTTGATTTAATTATACCTTACTATAGACAAAAAATTAACCTCTTAAGGTTTTATTTGTTTAAAAAAATTTTATGTTTGGTTGAACTATTTGTTTGAAAAATTTTGTGCGAAAAATAATTATTTTAAAAAATGCTCCGATTTTCTTGAAACTTGATGATCGTTAGTATAATAAAAAAACTAACACCTGTTTTTTATTTTTTATTTTCTCACTAGTTTAGAAACAGGGTGTCTCGAACTTTTTTAAGAAACAAGGAAGTTAAATTGTGCTCGAACGGGTGAACCGATTTTAATAATTTTTTTCACTTTTTTGTGCCTCTTTTGCTTTTTCTGAAGTCGGTTCTATTTTTTTTTAAAAGTTTTTTTAGTTTTTATTTTTAGTGTAGTCATAAAGCAAATGCCAGCTAAAAAACGTTCTAAAAGTAATAACTTCAAATGCCGGAAAAACGTTCATTAGTGACAATCTGTTAATTATGGTTTTGCGATTTTTGGCACAAATGGCATTCATATTTCCCGTCATAGAAAATTATTTACGATAACCTCGACAAGTATAGCAATATAATACTGCCCACAACACCCAAACAGAATAATATGTTTTGACGAAATCAACGAAAATGCATAAAAAATATGGTTTTTTCCAATTTTCTAAATAACGGTATTTTTCACATCATAAAAAAAATTATGGGACCCTCTCGGAATAAATCCAAATAGAATACAATTTAAATCATCCAAATCGAACGAGCCGTTTTTGAGAAATCGGTGAACAAACACAAAAAAAACCCACAGTGCAACACATAACCTCCTTCTTTTTTGATTTTTAAAAAATAAATGTAAATCATTCTTTTGACACACTTGACAATAACTTTTTGACCAACTTATGTCGTTTTCTTTTTGCCAGAGTAGAAAAAGTGATTTTTTTCATAAAGAGAATATGAAAAAAATTGATCTAGTTTTGTAGTTGTGTTTGTGAACTGTCATATAATATTTTAGTAACTAATAGTATTTAATTAAATAAACTTTTATTAATTTTTAATTTAAAACACGATTTAAACAAAACATTTAATTAAACAATATTGTTACGTTTTCTAACCTTCCTTCGAATTGGCCTTACTTTCAATTGATAAACGCAAATCTCTTCTGAGTTCGATCACTGATTAGTAAGCCCAAACACCAGGTTTGGGAATTGATAAACCCAAATCTCTTCTGAGTTTGATCACTGATTAGTAAGCCCAAACACCAGGTTTTAATAAGTATTCAACTCCTCAATTGTTCCACAACAACAGGAAACAATACAGCAAACAATATTCCTAGCTAGAATATTCTTCCAACAGCTTCGAAACTTCAACGGTTTATTGTAGAAATTTCCAGTAATACAACGTTTAAAATAATACACAAATTATTTCTACTTAATAACACTTCAAACTTTATTTACAAAAACTTATTTTAAATATCACTTTTATAATTTTCACTTTACTATCGCAGGTTTAAAATAAAACTAATTCAAAACTACAAGAGGTAATTTTCTTATATACCTTCTGCAATACTTTTAGATAATTCGACATCACTTTCAGGACACCTTGAGAAAATATTAGAATATTCGATTATTTTACGTTATGTTGATTTGAATTATAAAATCGTTTATGTTGACCCTAATTCTAAGAAGAAGACAACAACAACAATATTCATTTCATTACACAACAAACAAAGTGTTTTGTTGATTTTATTTTCCTGGAAGTGACCGTAATCGTCTAGACCTTTCTGTAATCGTCTAGATTTTTCTGTACTCGTAACAATATGTAACTATTTACTTTAAAAAAATAATAATAACTAAATGGCGTCTTGTTTGTTTACTAATTTTGATAGATTTGTAAATGTATTTGTGCAACTTTATTGTATTTACAAACAAAAAATCTAGATTCAGAAAAATATTTTCAGGGCAAAAAAGATCACTTTTTTTGTCAAATAGAATACGTAATGTCAAAAAAACTTGATCTGAGAGCAAAAAGGGGCGTGTAAGAACAATTTTTTTGGCGAAAAGAAAACGACATTATAATGCAACAATCTAGTTTTTAGTCTCACATACCAATCCCGACTATCAAGACTTCTTTAAATTTAAAGTTACTATACTACTCATTATCACTTAAAATGAACGATTTTTAAGCAAAAAAAATGCAAACTTCCTTGTTTTGACACACTTGACGATTTTTTGACACACTTCCGGTACAGTTATCGAACACATCGTCCTTTGGCTCTTCCCATTGAGTATACCTATTTTTAGAAAAAAAAATTTGAAATTCCTTTAGCGGTTTTCGAGATCTCGTCGGTTGTGATGGCCGGCCGGAAGATAGATTATTTTTCTTTTTTACAATCAGTAGGTCCTAAAACGTCGAGAAATTCCAAATAAAGTGGGGGTAAAAATTTCACTTTTGTCTCGATATTTCAATACTTTGATTTTTTCAAAACCAATAATACTATATTTTTAATTAACAATTTTACATTATCTTTCCAAATTTAAATTAACGAAAAGCGATGACACAACACGTATTAAAAAGAAGGATCGTTTCGTTTACAAAAATCGGCGATAGAAATTGTTAGGAATGATTTTTGGAAGCATCATCAATTAAAATTAATTTAATTATATTTTTTTTTATTTAAATCAATAAGGGTCGATTGTATGAACAACGCTGGGATAGAAAAAAAGCCGAGAATAAAGTTATATCTTCATCCGAGAATTTTAATTTTCGTCGATTGTATGAACACGGATTGAATTTTGTGTATTAATGTTTTTATTGCATTTTTATAGCAGTATGTTTATAAGTAGCAATACTTTTTCTTTTGCTTTTCTATTAAATAAATTTAATTATAAATTAAAAAAAATTATTTGAAAACTTAAATTAATTATATTAAAATTTATATAAAAAACAAATTTTAGAAACCCACAAATTTAAAATTCAAAAATAATCACAAATTCAAAACAAAATTATGCTGCTATACGCAGGTCAAGAAAAAAAAACAAATTGTTTTATTCACTGTTCTATACAAGAAAAACAACAGATAGTACAGAGAATAGAAGAAAATCATCGGATACATTTTTGGTTCTATCGTGATTCATATGTAGTAATTTTCCCACAGTGTGTACTTAATCTTCAGCTGATTTCCTTACTTTGTATCTGGAACCTATGTGAGTTAACGCATCGAGCTATTATTTAAATTTTGACCCCAAGCACAGAAACATTTATGTCACAAAAATGGCGATTCTTTTTTTCGTATTTTTACGTTTATTTACATTGATGGTATAATACAAGTTCTTAGTTTTATTAATTTAGAATTACAAACTTTGTAACTAAAAATAGCGAAATTTTGTTAATTTTTAATGTTTTGTTACATTGAATTGAATCATTTAATTCAAGTTTTTAATTTGGATTCAATTATAATGACTAACTTGTAACAAACGACTGATAACAACAAACTGAAGCATGAGACAAAAAAATGAATTATTCATTTAATTTTTTTAATTTATATAATGCAAATTCTCATTGATTCCTTTATGAAATTTATTTTTAAATCTGAATCTTTAAGATGCTTACTTCAATACTTCATAAGCATCTAAGTGTTTTTTTTAATCGTCAATCCTCGTTTTGTTGTCGGTATTTCAATTTCCTTTTAACTCAACCAAGCGGATTGACTATTGTATTAATTACCCCATATACCATTAAATTTCACAGGGAAACCCTGATTGAATGACAAGCCAGTATTTTAACGGAAAAGATGATTTTTGATTATTTGAATATTTTTTTATAATAAAAATAAAAAATATTGTTACTAGCATGTACGCCACACATACAATACAAAAGACGTTATATCCGAGGATATATCTTCTATTCGCGTTCACACAATCGGCCCTAGGTGATCCAATTTAATAAACATTTCGCATAATTTCCAAATAAAACAAGTTTTCGTTTAATCAAAAATTAAAAAAAAAAAACAAATCATTTGCCGACGCTTGCCTCGATGCTTAAATGATAAACACTTCTATACCTGAATGTATGTATCCATTTGCTTCAGTTGAATAACATCGATGGTCGACTCTCTTACGAATTTTCACAACAAACGCACCCTAAAGCGTAAAAATTTGTCTAATTAAAATGTTTACTTTAGATTGACATAGCCTATTATTTAAGGCCAAAAAATTCGGATCATGGCACTGATGAAGTATAGGTTCGAATCCCAACAGAAACACGTAAAGGAGAAATATATAGTTTTTCTCTGAGAAAAATCCAACCATACCTTTGAATTGAAAAAGTTCAAATTATTTCCTTAGTTACTTGAGTTTAATTGATTGCAAACACCGAATGATTTAACTAACCTTTGATTGCCTAAAATTCAAGTTACGTCAGGTCAAACTCAAAACTGTTATAGTGCTAGTTTTTGAAATTTTTCAGTTGTTATTCTGAAACTATAGACATCCAGTTTGACACAAAATAAAAAAAATACTAACTGGTTTAAATAGCTACCCTTATGCACGCCAGAAGTTACAAAATATTCGAAAAATTTTGTGGATCCGATAGGCTTACGTTTTGTATTCGTTGCTTAAGACATGATATTAGGATACGAATTTCCAACGGATAGATTATAAAAACAATGATGATCATGAAACGCATGTTATTGTTGTTGTATTTACCGTTAAAGGACAAACAAAAATTATTTCTTATTTTGTTTAAAGGAACATTCCGGATTAAAGATATTTGGAATAACGATCGGTTAATTAATTTTTCTAAATTCAAAGGAATAGCAGGTTTATTTTAGACAGAATTTCATTAATTGGAAAAAACGCTATATCGTGAATATAAAACCGTGTAAGGATGTTGTACCGGAACTGTATATAACAATAATTATACAACAACACAAAAAAAACTATCAAATTTATAGTAAATTTATTTAAATAAAAAATTTTTTAATAGGTCAATTTTAACACACGCATTGAACATGGGTCAGTTAATTCAATTATTTTCAGAAATGTGTCGTTACAAATACATAGAAGCATTAGTTTTTGTAAATGAAGTTTTGTTATTTAATAAAAATATCTTGTGTATTATTATTCTGGATGCTGTGTTTATACTGGAAATTTCCACAATCAACCGTTGCAGTTTCTGAAGCTATTGGAAGAATATTATAGATGGGAATATTGTTACTCTATTGTTTTCCTGGTGTTGTGAAAAAATTACGGTGTAGAATAGTTAATTCTTTCCCGTTTGACTGTTTATTCTTTCTTAATGACGCAATGGTTAGTGGCAGAGTACCGAAACAGAATCTCTGCCGTATACCTGATTACGAGTCAGACCATTACGTCCCGGGCAAGAAAGAGTTAAGGCACCAAACCTGGACCAAGTCCGCGACACAGCTTTTGAGGTTTGGGCAAGGCTTAACATTTTTAAACGGTCCAAACTTGAACCAAGTTTGGCCTGATGTCCTGGAGCCAAGCCTGGCAAATCAGGCTTGGACGAAATCTGGCAAATCAGACTTGGAACAGGTCTACCTAACCAATTGTTTATGTATTGTTCAACTCGTAATCAAGGCTTACGAGTTGAACTCTAAACACCATAACTCTGTTGCATTGAAAATCTCAGGTGTTGATGAAACCATGTTCATAATAAGAATATACAGATCCCCGAACTCCCCTTAGGTTGTTCCTTTTTTGAAAAATTATTATACAATCTTGATAAAATTATCGAAAACTACCCCAAAGCAAGACTGGCCATTCTTGGCGATTTCAATGCACATAATACAGAGTTGTTGAAATACTCATCCCGCACCGACGACGTTGGAAGACAAGCGGAACTGTTACTGGCAGACTTACACGGTTTAACCCAAATGATAGAGCATCCAACGAGAATATCAGATAATACTAAACATAACAACAATTTGTTGGATTTGTTTTTGGCAAACGAGCCAGAAACAACGCAAACAAATGTTGATCAGCCACTCGGATCATCGGACCATCTGTTAATATCAGCAACAGTAAAACTCACATCACCAAATCCAATTAAAACCAACCCTCGTCGTATTTGGAGTTATAAACATGCTGATTGGAAAGGGTTAAGAAACTATTTTTATTACGAAATACCAAAACCAAATACCAGAATATCCATCTGGCTCTCGTAATTTTTTTCAGGTTGTTAAATCAGTGCAGTGCAATTTCACTCGATCATCTATTCCAACCTTAGTATTAAATGACACTCCAGTGAGTGACTCAAAGGAAAAGGCAGATCTTTTGGGTCACATTTTCACAAGAAATTCTAACATAACTGAACCTCTTCATTCTCCTACACTTATTCCCCAGCTGAAACCAAAATGAAGCCAATTATTTTTCGGAGTAATATCATACGTAAAATGCTGTTATCCCTCAATATCAACCAATCCGTTGGCCCGGATGGTATTCCACCCATTATTCTAAAATCTTTGCTATACACAACTAGCTCCAATTCTAACCAAAATTTTCTATTTATCTTACAAAACCGGAATATTCCCCGAGTGTTGGAAGTTGGCAAGTACTCAGCCCATATCCAAAAAAGGCATAAAGGCATCCCCAAACATTTATAGACCAATTGCAATTCTGTCAGTTTTAGCTAAGATATTTGAAAAATATGTCAACTACAACCTAATAGAATATTTGGAGGTGTCATGAATTATCGATGATAAGCAGTATGGTTTTCGTAGAAGTCATGCAACAGGTGATCTGTTGGCCTACGTAACATATATGTGGAGCAAATCTCTAGAGAACCATGGTGAAATCAACAGTATTTCTCTGGACATTTTGGCATAGAAATCTTATAGCTAAATTAAAATCTTATGGCATAGATGACTTACTGTATCATGGATTCATAGTTTTCTTACAGGTCGCCAATTTCATGTCAATTTAGATGACATTACATCCAATGTTTTCACAACGAATGCTGGTGTTCCCCAAGGCTCTGCACTTTCACCAACCATGTTTCTTTTATATATAAATGATTTACTTAGCTCTACAGTGCATTCAATTCACAGTTTTGCTGACGACAGCACATTGGATGCCTCTCATACATCCCTAAAAAGTCAATCTCGTGTAGCAGCTACTAACGATAGAGAATTGTTAATTAATTCTATCAACGAAGACCTAGAATGTATAATGCAATGGGGAGAGACCAATCTTGTTGAGTTTAACCCTGCCAAAACCACACTCTAAAAAATCGAAATATGAAGACGTAAATTTACCATTATAATAAGCCTTATTTTACGTCTTTTTTTAAGTAATATTCCTCACGGAGTTAAAAATTCCACCAAGAAGGTGTATTGTAATTATTTTACGGCAAAATACGTAATTTTTAATTTTTTTGTTGTGTTTTTACAACAAAAAGTGTAAAAATGCATCCAAAGATTTAAAATTTGAATATTTGGTTTTTTTACTCTTCTATTGTTATAAATTTACGAATTACTATGTGCGAATAAATTATACGTATCAAAAATAAAAATACGTTGGAATCAGAAGTTGTTAATTGTTATAAATTTTTTCTAAGTTCGGATTGTTTTTTTTATAATGTTGTGTAGTGTCGGATTAATTGTTTATAATGTTTAAGTGTTTTAGTTGTAATATAAGCTTTTTTTTCATATTATAATAAAAAATTATTGTTATATATAGAACTTATTTGAAAAATATTTTTCAAACACCATACACTCTAAAAAATCGAAATATGAAGACGTAAATTTACCATTATAATAAGCCTTATTTTACGTCTTTTTTTAAGTAATATTCCTCACGGAGTTAAAAATTCCACCAAGAAGGTGTATTGTAATTATTTTACGGCAAAATACGTAATTTTTAATTTTTTTGTTGTGTTTTTACAACAAAAAGTGTAAAAATGCATCCAAAGATTTAAAATTTGAATATTTGGTTTTTTTACTCTTCTATTGTTATAAATTTACGAATTACTATGTGCGAATAAATTATACGTATCAAAAATAAAAATACGTTGGAATCAGAAGTTGTTAATTGTTATAAATTTTTTCTAAGTTCGGATTGTTTTTTTTATAATGTTGTGTAGTGTCGGATTAATTGTTTATAATGTTTAAGTGTTTTAGTTGTAATATAAGCTTTTTTTTCATATTATAATAAAAAATTATTGTTATATATAGAACTTATTTGAAAAATATTTTTCAAACACCATACGTAAGACTACTTAATGGGATATCAAAAAACATATTTAACATTAACAGATCATGGATACTATGTAGTATGTACGTTTGAAAACTCTTTTTAAATATATTTACAATTTTATTAATTATATTTATTTATTTTACAGAAACATCAATTCAAAACGATGAAGAACATATATATTATTATTAAACGCGTTTAAACATCAGAACACAAAGGATTAATTTTAATAATAGACTTAAGTTTAGCTTTATTTTTATAATTTTAATAAAAACCCATCCAAATTAATAATTATAATATGTTATTAAGAGATATCTCAAACAGTCAAACGATTAAATTCTTTGTTAGATATTTTTCAAATATACCTCAGAAAATGTAATTGATTCTAAAACTCATATCAATAATTTTTCAAAAAATCAATAATTTAATTTTAAAGCCATTTGATAGCCACAGAATTGTGGTGACTTATACAAAAAAATTGAAATTTTTCTTTAATGTTATAATTTTTATGTTATCATTTTGTTAATGAATTTTTAAATGATTTGCTTTTTATGAAATAAAGATTTATTTTATTATGCAGTAAAGATAATTTTTTATTTATTGCAAAAACACCTTCATTGATTAATTTACATATTGTGACGTAATATGCAGATAAATCAGTGTAAAATATTGTTAAAAAATACGTCTAAAGTTGTATTTTTACAGTCAATATTACACAAAATTAAGATTAATAATACACACTTTAGTGTATTTTAACTTACAACTAATTGCGTATTTTTACTGATTTTAAGGCGCTGGTTGAAAATTACCCTTATTATAAATGGTAACTGAATGCCATTTATAATAAATGTAATTTTACACGGTTTTTTTTTAGAGTGCAAGTTATGTCGCTTTTCATGAATGGAACGATATAAAGACTTCCCCATTATGATAAACTACGAGGAATAACATGAGGTTAAATCGATTAAACTTCTCAGAGTTGTCATCAAAAGTAACATGAAATGGAATAAACATGCGTTTAGTCTAGCAAAAACAGCAATGCAAAAATTAGGATTCTTGATCCTCTGCAGTAAGAAGTTTTTTAACTGTGAGCAACTTTTGTTAATTTATATAAGTCATTTATCCGCCCATGTATGGAATATTGTTGTCATGTATGGGGAGGTGCCTGTCATTCATCAATAAAATGTCTTGACTCTATGCAGAGAAATGCAATACGGTTAATTGATAATCATGCGTTAACTGATCAACTTAGTTCACTCCAACACCGAAGAAATGTTGCCGAACTGTCAATCTATTATAAATACAATTTCTATGATGCATTCTTTAGAGAAATCCAAAACATCCTCCCATCGTATGTGCAGTACAACCAACAAACACGAACTTCAGAAATGTCCCCACCTATTTGCTGTACAAATATGTTGTAGAACAGTTTCCTTTCAGACCGATTATTTCAATAGAGTTACCAAAATGTGGAACTCATTGCCCCTCTTAGTTTTCCCTGACGAATTCACTCCTCAGACATTTAATGAAATCCATCGTCATTTATAACAACTTACCTAGCTATTTCTCTATCCTCAATCTTTCCTTTCCCTTTTCCCCATCCCTCATTTTTTCCTAGTTGATATGGTATTCTCGGATATTCAACGAGTCTAAATAATGAATATTTCATATTAAGTGTGCTAAACATGTCCAACTAATTAATAAAAAAAAATATCACGAATATTTTCAGTTATATCTAATTAAATTATAATAAAATAATTTAGTCGATTTGTGTTTCACGGAAATTACATTAAATTATAGTGAAATTATTTCATCGTTCGATTTATATTTTACAGTTTGGAGGGTAAATCGTTCATGACTGATTATGAATGCGCTCTGCATTGACCAAAGTGTATTCGCAGGCAAACATAAATACATGTTGGTTTCACTTATACCAGGCGGTGAAATAGAACGCAAGTAAAATTGCTGGATTCGTTACACCTTTGCGCAATAATAAAACCGCCATGGAGATTTATGGGAAATATTTGTGTTTGCCATTATTGCCAGTAAATGATATCGATGTGGTTTCCATCCACTTAAAGCAGAGCCAAATTATTTTAATGCACCTTTGATCCGTCGCTTAATCAAAAATTACGATAAACACACAGTTGAAAAAGCTACTACAATTTTTAATACAAGCTTTGCAATATGGGTTATGTACAGGAAGTTATTATTAAATTGCAAAGCAAATGTTGCATTAAAACTAATTCTAATGCAAAACTACAAATTTTAGTACAACTCTACCATCATAATTTATTTTTCATACTAATGGTAGAAGTTTGAAAACAACTTTGCTACGCTTGAAGTTTAAAAACAACTTGTTAATGCAAAGAGCATTAAATTTATTTTTAAAGCAAGCTTTGCATTGTTTTTTAATGGAGACTTCCATGGGACCTACATATGTAGCAATTTGCATTACATATTCAGCTTATTTTTAACTGTGCAATGGATTCAAAAGATGTATTAACGGCAATCACAATAACATAATAGTTATTTAGGTATCAAGGGAATTATAAGGATGTTAATTACCGAGGGAAACATTTACTACCCGAGGGCCTCTGGCCCGAGGGTTAGTAAGTTTCGCAAGGTAATTGCAAGGTATTTACTACCTAAAACATTTATTAAACTAAAACATTTATTTTATCAAGTATTTGATAGCATGATTTTTTGTTTTAATTGATCAAGTTAGTTGTTTTTCATTTCCAATTGTATTGGTGGGTTATTGTTATTCGTTTCTATGGCTTTTTGTAAATAATGTTGTTTATAAATAAACAAAACAAAAATTTATAATGAAAACTAGGTCTATTATGAATCCATAACTCCCTCTTATAATTCCCTTGGGAATTAAGAATGTCATTATTATTTCGGTAACTAAGGTCGAAACGACTTATAATAAATCAGTAAAACATAAATAAATTATTTTACTTTATTTGAACATTTTTTTTAATAAACAATAGAAAACAACGAGCAATATATCAGAAAGTCTCCAAAAATAAGTCGTCGTTTCTAAAGAACCAGAGAAATTTTTGTTTTCATTTCAATATCTGGCATATAAACGCTGTTCCGACTAAAATATTGTTTAGGCCAGCACCTGATTTACGCATGGGCCAACCTGGGCTATGGCACAGGGTTCTAAATTTTAAAATACAATACAATAGTCTTTTTTTAATTTTAACATATATATTGATCACTGGTCGACGGCCAACATGGCGATAATAATTTTTTCCAAGCTTCAAAGAACGAAATATACTACTGAAGGAAATTAATCTTTATTTTATAACAATAAATATTTAAGTTCAATGTTTACGTCTAACCTTGACCTTTATTCTTGCACTCCAAATTTTTCCATTGCCATCTCTTCGATCACTGATCACGGAGCTCAAAAATATAATTATACAAGAAATCATAAAGGACAGCTACCTGACTTACGACCAATATTACTCGACTGCAGCTTCTTATTAACTGCATAAAATCTGCACAGCACCTAATTCTACATGATTAAAAGAATGGCATTGCCTAACAAATTTAGCTGATTAAGAAGGCCACGTGCTCATTTCAATCCATTGGTTTTTCAATAACATCTTTTTCAATATATTCCAATGCTCTAATGATAGTCTGTCAATTTTCAGTTAAGCTTTTACAAGCATCTGATCTAGCAAACCAGAGTGTGTCAGATAGTCGCTTTAGCGATAAACTGTTATTAGATGCAAGTACAGGAGTGCACAGGCCTATCTCCATCGAATATTAAACGAAGAGAAAAATACGTACAAGTTAGTCCAAATTAGTTCAATTAGTCCAAAAAAATCAGAGACTCCTTACTAAGCAATTATTATTAAAACTTACATTACATTTTTTTATAAAGAAGGGGAACGGCTGATCTTGTTTGGCCCAGGTGGACAAGATTGTAAACCAGACCCTGGTTCTGGCATGTGCTTTTATTGTCTTCACTGGATTAGGGTAAACTAAAACAAGTCTTAGTAGGGCATTTCTCAGTCGACACCTATCAGAAATCAAATATGATTTCTCTATTCTTGAATACCTTATTTATCCTGGTTAAGTCGATCTGTAACTGAATCATAACAGTTGTTTGACTCGACCTGAATAGTTTTAAGTGTAACACGTCGCATTAGAGATTAATTCGGTCCCAATCAGTGTTGAGGAAGTTAGCACAAATTAAAACTGTAGTATTATGCATTAAAGTCAGGCGATTCTTTCCATAGCATTTTTGGTACTAAGTTTTTCAATTGTCACTAATTTTTTTATTTCTAATTACAAAAAGAGAGTTTTTTTGAAGATGAAGATTTAATTGTTCTGATGAAAAACGAGTCTGCGCTGGTCGAGTTAACAAGAAGTTTATAACAAACCAGTCAAACGACAACCCTCTGTCTTGGAAAAATAAATGTAGTTGTTCATTTACATGCGGTAATAAAAAAAATTGAACTAATGCTGAGATGTCTTTAAAAAAAATTAATTCGCTATCCCTTGAATTAGTCAATCAAATCAATCTCGGCACTAATTAAAAAAAATTGAATTAATACCGAAATTTATTAGAAAATTAAATCTCGGCCCTATGTCAGTTTATAAATGTCTGCTCTATGTCAATTTGGAAAAATTTGCGCTAATTCAAAAAAAAACTGAATTAGTGCCGAGAATTTTCTCGGCCCTATGTCATCGGCGCTATGACAGTCGGTGCTATTCCATGGAGCCTTTTAGAAACATAGGCCGCATAGTTCGCATAGCTTAGCTCAAGTGGTATAGCGCGCCTAATCGACCACCTCTAAGTTATTTCCAATATAGCCAACAAATATACATCGGCTAACAAAATATGCTTTAAAATCTTATTTTTCTTAAGAACGTAACCTAAATGATAATTGACAACACTGATAAAGCAAACAAAACGTTTTTCATGTATTTGATAAGCTCAAACATCAAACAAATCCAACTCTAATTACTATAATCCATAATAAAACTATTAATTTCAAAACTATCAAACATATGTCACTCTCTAATGAAGTGAATTAGTTCAAAAGACCAATAAATTAGCAAATACGAACAACAAACAATATAAAAAATAATTTTACGTTTCAATTTATTAGATATACAACAGAGAAGAAAAAATAAAATGTCAAACACAGAAACATAATAACTTAACTAATGAATTTTTAGACGTGTTCCCATATGGCATCATAATAAGACAATAACTAAATAAATAAATGAATCAATCAGCAAAAAATAAACACTTCGATGTATTTACATACACAACAATCGAATACAATAACAACAATCAAATTTCTAATTTAAACATGAAAATCAGTTTTCCTGCAAAACCAGAGAAAAAAAACTTAATTATGTCGGTTGGAAATTAGTTTTATTTTTTTTTTTATTTTCTTGCTATTCATTTATCTTTTTTTTATTATTATTTTAAACGGAAATCTAAAAAGGAAATTGAAAATGTTTTATTTAGTTTTTCGTTAATTACTATTCTGAAATTACTCTAATTATTTTTAATTATTAACTACAAAAAAATTAATCGGTTTTTCTTTACTTTGTGTTCATCATTTTGCTACGTAACAAATTTATTACGAAAATTTAAAAAAAAATAGAAAAGAAACGGAATAACTAAAGTACAGCAACCTAGATTTTCACCATTAAATGAAAACTGGAGCACTAAACTTTTACAGAGGAAAATCAACTCACGAATTCCGTTAGTTATTAACGTCCTATAAATATCCGTTGTATAGCCGCTGGGGAAATAGGGGTATTTATTATATAATATTTGGGTTCATATACGCATAATTTGAATGGATTAGTAAATAATAGATGTATTGGTCATTATTAGTTTGTATTAACATAACAATATTTTCCGTTATTATTTACTTCATATTAGGGGAAATGCCGGCTTTACAAAAAATTATACGAAAATTAATTTAATGGATTTTTACACAATTCTTATTCGTTTTGTTTATCAAAATAGGTTTAGTTTTTTAGGCCGATTCGATAGATTATAACGAGATCTCGCAGTTCATGCGATGATATTGCGATGGATGTTTCTATGGACGTTTAGCTTTGCTAGTAGTCCAATAACGGATTGACTAAATTTGTAATGTCAATTCTTAAGGTGGTAACTTGATTGATCGTACTGTTGTAGAATGTAGACGAGATAACATCTTTACCATCGGCGAATTTAACTAAAACTTAATTAATTAATTTAATTACAAAATATTAGCGGATTTATTTTCAATTCATTGTTTTATATTTATTTAGTTTAAGAAAATGTACTTCTCAGTGTGGTGTGGGTTTAGGAAAAGTAAGTCGAGTCTGTTGCGGAAAAATTACTTCGATTTATGTTAGTTAATTTTCGACACTGAGGACAGAATGGATTTAATTTAAGTTGATTTTAGTATAAAAACAATCATTACAGCTGTATTAGCATATATTTTATTTGTTCAACCTCAGACTTCGACAATTAATTGATCATTTTCAAAAATGATTCAATTCCAAGAATGTTTCCTATTTTAATTGTACATAAAATTCAAAAGTGTTAATTTATTTATACGGATATCCAAGTTTTTTAGGTCGACTCCTGTTTAAGCCTAGGTGATCTACCAATACTTTTTAATCAAGTCGTGCAATATGTGTATAATTGTTATTCTAGCATTCTAAGCATATTCTTGGATCATCCTATATGTCAATTAAAACCGAATTCACGCTATGTAAAAGTTTTATTAAACCGATGGGGATGTATGGGAAATTTAGAACCATAGTTTAGAAGATCTTTTAAGGAATTGTGTAATGAACACTGATTCTCATAGTGAAATCACTATCAGAAACATTAGGGGAACTGCGGGCCATGCGAGGTTTAATTCCGACTAGCTTCAATCTTGTGTATTCGTGAGTGTATTTTCCCAGCCCAGTACAAATGCAAAATTGCACGCAAACAACATTAACCAGAGGACGTATTTCAATAAGTAAGGATTATAGACTCTGACGACCCTAAAAGACGCCAGAACCAACACACACCAATACCACATATGGTTATTAGTAAGTTTAAAATATTTCACCTACCCCATGATTGCACAAGATCCAACTCTCTATTAATCCTAAATTCAGTCAATCATTATGAATAAAATTACGAAGCCAAGTATCTAAGTAACATAACAATAAAAAAAAATTGGTTGTGCCATTGGTTCGGCGATTGTTGAAGATGAATAACAGTATGGTATAACAAACAGCAATAAGCAAACGATGCGACAATGATTCTGGCGGTTGACAACTTCTTGATGTATATTTATACTTTCCTTAACATAATAAACCGAATGTGTTCCATCAAAATGGTCTCTATCACTAAGTTTACACCAGCATCAAATCACCAAAACACAACAACAAATTAATGAAATGAATAGTGTTGTTGTTGTATTCTTAGAACTTGGGTCAACATAAAATTACTTACGAATCAAATCATCATAACGTAAATAATCGAATATTCTAGTGTTTTCTCAAGGTTTCTAAAAAGTGACCTCGAACGATCGAGATTATATACAGAATCGTATATAAGGAAGATGTCTTGCAAGACTAGATTAGTTTTATTTTAAACCTGCGACGGTAAAGTTAAAATTATAAAAGTGATTTTTAAATTAATTTTTGTGAATACTTTATTAAGTATTAAACTGAGTTGAGTAGATTTATTTTGTGTATTATTTTGAACATTGTTACTGGAAATTTCTACAATCAACTGTTGGAGTTTCTGAAGCTGTTGAAAGAATATTCTACAATAGTTAGGAATATTGTTTGCTGTATTGTTTTCCGTTGTTGTGGAACAATTAAGGTGTTAAATACTTAATAAAACTTGGTGTGTTTGCTTACTAATCAGTGATCTAACTCAGAAGGGGACTGGGAATTGTGTTTATCAAATTGAGAGTAAGGCCAATTTGAAGTAAGGTTAGAAAAACGTAACATTGGTGACATCGGCGGATTAGTTAGCTGTTAATAATGGTTTTCTTAAGTGAATTGAAGGTTCCTGAGTTGAAGAAAGAACTAGAAAAACGTGGATTGTTAACTTGTGGAAACAAAAGTAAATTGATGCTGCGGCTTCGAGAAGCTATGGATGCTAGTGGAGTAGTTGTGGAAAGTTATCAGTTCCGAATAGTTCCAACAAATACTGATTTAATAGCAGCTGATGAGGAGAAAAGTTTTGTTGTGGAAACAACAACTCAATTACCATCTGTAAACTTCCATTTCAGTCAATTGATGGCAGCTATCGATCAAACCAATGAAAATATGGTTGCCAACAAAGACGAGATGAATCAAAAACTGGATGATGTAAATGCAAATATGGATGCTACCAAGGAAGAGATTAAGTGTAACATCGATCAACAGCCGGAAACAGTCAACAATAAGATGGCTGTAAATAAAGAAGAGATTACTCCAACACTTGCTGCAAATAAAGATGAGCTGATCCAGCAAATAAATTAATTGAAAATTGGAATACATCAACATTTGGATGAGAAACTTCTACAAATGTCAACGGCATTCGAAGGTAAAGTCGAAAAAATGCAAAGTGAAATTCATGATGTGAAGCATAAAGTTTTATCGAAAGTTGATGATTTCGAACAACGATTGCAAGATGTTGAAACGGCTAAAGTGACTTCACATGTGGTACAACAAGTAGCAAATATTAAACTAAAGTCACCATCGCATGACGGTACCATATCTTTCGGCATATTCAAGTTCCAGTTCAGACCGCAGTTGATTAAAATGTATGGAACGCTGAAAATCGTCTTGCTATATTGATAGTTGCACTTAAGGGGAAGCAGCTGAAGTTGCAAGCGTTACAGGCGGTGCCTGAAAATGACCGAAAAAGCTATGCTGAAGTGATGAATGCATTGGAACGTAAATATAGTAGCGACCATAAAAAGGAGTTATACAAAATGAGCTAAAAAGCCGATTACAACGAGATGGAGAATCTCTTCAGGACTATTTCTCGGCAGTGGAACGGCTTGTACATTTGGCACACTCGAATACTCCACCATATTTTATGGAGAAAATGAAGATCGAGGCGTTTACTGATGGCATTCGTGACCCAGAAATACGAAAAGCAGTAATGCTGTCGCCAAAAGCAACATTTACTGAAACTATGACTTTTGCTTTGACAAATGAATCTACAAGTTATTATTAAACCATCAATTAAAATGCGCCGGATGGAGTTGGCTGATGAAAACAACTACAAGTCAAGACCACGAGAGAGTAAACGAAGCGATAGAATTCGATGCTGGTTATGTGGCAAGTTAAGTCATATTTCGAGGGAATGTAGAGATATGAGAAGAAAAAGAGCAAAATCAGCATCACCTATGCAGCGGCAACTAACAGAAGAACGGGCGCAGGCTAAAGTGACCGATGGAATAGGGTGGCAGCAGCTAAACTACAATGAGTCAGCCTAAAGGGGCGTAAGCTGGCTCCCACAACTGATTGCCCCATAACTTTCATCCATGTATCGAGATTGATAAGGAGAGGTGACAGCCTTGCTGTTAGGTCTAATATT
Source organism: Diogma glabrata (assembly GCA_963693315.1). NCBI lineage: Eukaryota > Metazoa > Arthropoda > Insecta > Diptera > Cylindrotomidae > Diogma > Diogma glabrata. The sequence goes on along the minus strand of OY856187.1, from coordinate 48,370,396 downwards.
GATGGAAAAAGTTGTGTCCTTACATTGGATACGGGAGCAACAAATACAACTATCCCCACAGATATTGTAAAAGGGAAACTAAAACCAGCAGGGAGATACCGAATGCAGACGCCAACGAGAGAAAGTGCAGATATTAAAGGCAATAAAATGGTCAATATTGAAATCGGGAATACTCACTTTCAACATGAAGTTGTAGTAGCTGACGTTGTGGATGAAGTAATCCTGGAAATGGAATTCATGAGACCAAACGGATTCATAAATTCGATTTTACCGCTGGTACTTGGCGAAACATGATGAATACTTTTTGTAAATAAAATTCCTTGTTGTTATTTCGCAGAGTTTTTATTATTAATAAATTACCTATTTAGTTATATTAGAGCGTATTAATTAAATATAACATTAACATATATATATTAAATATAATATTAACTAAATAGTTAATTTATTAATAATAAAAACTCTGCGAAATAACAACAAGGAATTTTATTTACAAAAAAGTATTGTAGAGGTTAATGTATTTAAATATAAATAATTAATCTCTCCAAACGATCAGTTACTCATGACATCAACCATCCAAACATTGATCGATGAACAACACATTATAGCGCTAAACGATTAATTAAATAATTAATTAATCTGCTAGAAAAACGAACCAATGCAAAATAGATCGAATTGCGTTCAATGGATTTCATTGCCATTTTTAATTGACAAAAATGATTGTAAAAATTATAGAAAAAACTTTCACTTTATCTCGGCACGTTCGTGATAGCTAATCACAATTAAATTTATAATAATCCTGTGGATTTCAATTACCAAATTTATAATCAGTGCATTCTAAATTGTTTAAATTTAATTTCTAAATTGTATAAGTTTAAATTCTAAATTGTGTTACATTTTATATCTTGTAAATAAAAACTTTATAACAAAGATAGCTAATGTGTAACAGTGATTATTAAATATATATTTACAATTAACAGTATCCAAATGGATTCGTTATTGATGAGCTGGAAAAGGAGTACTCACGTACGGAAATGTTGAGTTACCACTCCAATCTAATGATGAAGAGTCAAATTGTGTTCGTCGAATAATATTAGATCACAGAGAAAAGCTGCCACCCCAATCTGAAACAATCATTTGGGGAAAATTTGAATGAGGTTCTGAGTCACCCAGGTGTGGGTTTGGAAGAAAACAAGGAAGATCAAAATCATACAGAAGTTGTTATAGGGAAAACCTTAGTTAGATCGGATCTAACTACAAAATACCGGTAAGGGTTTAAAATCTGTCAGATACACATAAAACAGTTAAGAAAAGATCTACCACAAGACAATGCGAAGAGGTAGCTAAAATAATAAAATGCGATCAGAAAAACATCAATAGCTCGGTCAACACAAAACAACAAAAAGCAGAAATGGAACAAATTGTGCAGAAATGGACAGAACGGCTTTCAGAAGAAAGCAGCACGTCAATTGCTGGAGCGACACAAGTCTTTATTCTGCAGTACACATAAAGGAAATGGCAGAACCAATATGGTGAAACATCGTATCGACACTGGAACAGAAAAGCCGATACGCAAAGCACCAAGGAGATTACTATTGGCTAAAAGAGAAGAAGCCGATAAAATGGTGAGAGATATGAAAGAAGCTGGTGTTATCGAGCCTTCAGACAGTCACTGGAGCTCACCTGTGGTGTTAGTTGGCAAGAAAGATGGGAGTTTAAGATTTTGTGCTGACTACAGGAAACTAAATGCAGTCACTAAAAAGGATGGTTACCCATTGCCTAGGATTGATGATACACTGGATACATTATCGGAATCAAGATTTTTTCAATACTGGATCAGCAGAGTGGTTACTGGCAGGTGGAAGATCGGGAGAAAATGGCGTCTATTGTAGGAAAGGGACTATGGCAGTTTAATGTCATGCCATTTGACTTATGCAACGCTCCCGTAACTTTCGAGATTAATGCAACGGGTACTAAAAGGCTTGCACTGGCAAACATGCCTTGTATACTTGGATGACATCATCGTCATGGGCAAAGACTTTGATAACCATTTGAGGAACTTGGCGGAGGTACCGGAAAGGTTGCAAGCAGCAGGTTTAAAGTTAAGTCCCAAAAAGTGTTCACTTTTTAAGGAGAAAGTAAAGTACTTGGAACAAAATATTATGGCAAAGGGAATTCATACCGATTCTCACAAGATTGCATCAGTTATGAACTGGCCAGGACCGAAAAACCTACATGAACTACGAAGCTTCCTTAGATTGTGCACATATTACAGACGGTTTGTGCCAGGATTCACTAATGTTGCCAAAAGTTTGCATGAGCTAACTAGGAAAGATAAGGCATTTGAATGGAATGAACCTCAGGAGCAAGCATTTGTGGAACTCCGAAGGAGATTATGTACGACTCCAATTCTGTCCTATCCTATACCTAATGTGCAGCTCATTTTGTATACCGATGCCAGTAATGAAGGAATAGGAGGAGTTCTGTCGCAGAAAATAGATGGCCAGGAAAAGTTGATAGCGTATTTCTCCAAAATCCTATCAAATCCGGAGCGGAATTATTGTGTTACCCGAAAGGAGTTATTGGCTATTATGGAATGCGCCAAACATTTCCATAAATACCTATATGGTCAGAAATTTCATCTAAGAACTTATCACGGTGCATTAAGAAGGTTACTCCAGTTCAAAAATCTAGAGGGACAAGTGGCACGTTGGATCGAACGGTTGCAGGCGTACGATTTGGACATTAAGCATCGAAAGGGTACTGCACATGGAAACGCTGATGTATTATCGAGACGACCCTGTCAAGTGAAGATGAGCCCGTCACCTGATGATGAGTGGATGTCACCTGATGATGAGTGGACTGCTGAAGCCATTAGGAGAGATCAATTAGAAGATCCGGATCTTGCACCCATCATAGAGTTCAAGGAAAATGGATGTAAATCAGTATGGGGAGAAATCGCTGATAAAACTCCAACTTTAAAGGCATACTGGGCGCAATGGGACAGCCTCCATTTACAGGATGGATGTTTAAAGAGAGTGTGGGAGAGCTCAGATGGCAAGATAAAGCAATCCCTTACAGTGGTACTGCCAAAAGGGAAAATACCTGCAGTACAGAAGGAGTATTACAAAGGAACGAGTGAAGTTCATCTTGGAATCAACAAAACTCTTGCTAAAATACGACCACGGTTTTGCTGGCCAGGGACTCGGCAATCAATTGTGGGATCGGCAATCAATGAAGAAGTCATGGGAAAATGAAGCAATACAATGTAGGTGCTCCATTTGAAAGGATCTCAATGGATGTAGCGGGACCATTTACAACAACTGATAATCAGAACAAATATGTTCTTGTGATCATGGACTACTTCAGTAAGTGGTCGGAAGTGTGTGCGATTCCCAACCAGGAAGCAACCACAATCGCTGAAGCTGTGATAAATAATTGGATTAGCCGCTATGGAGTTCCTATGGAGATCCACACCGATCAGGGATGGAACTTCGGGTCAGCTGTATTCCAGGAAATTTGCCAAATGCTGGGGATTAACAAAACGAGGACGACAGCTTCACACCCACAGTCAGATGGGATGGTTGAGAGATTCATTGCTACATTGGAAGAATTTCTAGTTAAAGTGGTCAGTAAGAACCAGCGTAACGGGGATCTGGGCACGAATCAACACAATCCTTTATTTTTGATGACATACAGATCAGCAGATCAAATTTGGAAGCAGTACCATCAACATCATTATCTGCGCAAGAATATGTCAACCGAATCAGGGAGAGCCTTGAGGATATTCACAAGCTTGTTACGCAGAAGATACAACTAACCAGTGATAGGATGAAAGCCCGATATGATATACGATCTAATAACAAAGGTTTTGAAGAGGGACAATTAGTATGGCTACACAACCCACAACGAAAACGAGGGTTATCACCGAAATTGCAAGCTGCATGGAAAGGACCTTACAACATTATAACCAAGTTGAATGACGTGGTTTATAGAATTAGGAAAAGCCATCGAGACAAGGTGAAAATCATACATTTGGAAAGACTGGCCTTATACGTAGGAGAGCTAGATCCTGTTCGGGACAAACAGGCTTAAGTAGAGGGTATTGCTACGATTACAGAAAAATCTAGACGATTACAGTCACTTAAAAATCAAATCAACAAAATAATGAAATAAATAATGTTGTTGTTGTATTCTTAGAACTTGGGTCAACATAAAATTATTTTATGAATCAAATCACCATAACGTAAATAATCGAATATTCTAGTGTTTTCTCAAGGTTTCTAAAAAGTGACTTTGAATGATCGAGATTATGCAGAGTCTTATATAAGGAGAGCTGTCTTGCAAGACTAGATTAGCTTTATTTTAAACCTGCGACGGTAAAGTTAAAATTATAAAAGTGATTTTTAAATTAGTTTGTGTGAATAAAGTTTTAAGTGTTATTGAATAGAAATATTTTGTATATTATTTTGAACGTTGTGTTACTGGAAATTTCTACAATCAACCGTTGGAGTTTCTGAAGCTGTTAGAGAATATTCTAGTTAGGAATATTGTTTGCTGTATTGTTTCCCGTTGTTGTGGAATAATTAAGGTGTTGAATACTTAATAAAACCTGGTGTGTTTGCTTACTAATCAGTGATCGAACTCAGAAGAAAACTGGGAATTGCGTTTATCGAATTGAGAGTAAGGCCAATTCTAATTAAGGTTAAAAAAACGTTTCAATACTTATTAGGTCGACTTTGGTCGATGTAAACAATTATCATAAGAGTACGTACCAAATATTTGGTAGGATTATTTGCTACGTATCAAATTAGATACGGAGCAAATATGTATTATTCTATGGTGTAAACATCAACATTACCTGGGTTCCTTTTAGTTAAACATGCTACCCGAACCAAATTTTAAATGGAACGGCAATAATGTGAGGGGTCTCAGATTATTTTTCTAAGACTACAACCCAAATGTTGTCTTAGTACAACTGCCCGACATTTTTTTGACAATACATATATTTTTAAAAAATTATAAAATTAATATGACTAAAAAATGTGAATAAAAATAACACAGAAAATTATATGTTAGAGAAAATTAAAAATTTCATTTTTTTTAATTTAAAATTAATTAAACATTGAAAAATTTCTAAAAATTGGATATAATTCATGCAAAAGAAAATAACGAAAAGAAATATATTTGACATTTGGGCTGAAATCTGAAATTTTTATAAACATTTGGGCAAACATTTTACAAATTTTTCTCTTATAACTGATAAAACTAGCTGGTGTAGATGAGAGGGGTAAGTTTGGTATGTAGATTTACCACCTTTCGATATAGTTAACCATCAAAACCGAAAACAAAATTTAGTACAAAAGTAAAGGAAAACGTGGTAAATGGAACACACTTATTAAATATTATTCATACAACAGTAAAATTAAAAAATAATTCTAAAACTAATAGATAACTGTGATTCATCCAATTCAAAATCCGGTTGAACACTGCGAATGTTGGGATTTTACTGACTGACTCACTGACCAACTTTAAGTTTCAGAAAAAATATAGAAGTCTATCCTTATCCAAAGTCTAGTCACAAGTCAGTGGATTTTTTTTTAAACCTCAAACTTCTAAAAAATGTGGTTAAAGTAGTATAACAAAATTAAAACTAAACTAACTAAAATTATTGACACTTAGATACCACAGATTGATATTCGATTTACCACTTTTAGAATTAAATGACCCATTTCATTAAAACTAATTTTACGCTATAACAAATTATTTATTATTACGAATAATAAATAAGTAAATAAACTGACAGATGAATTCCATTTTCAAAAATTTGTGCTAGTGTAGAACTTGTACTAAAAACGGTATCTCGAAAAGAGAACGAGAATACCAATTAGTGGAATGGAATTATTTAGTGAGAAATCAAAATTCGAGTCTAACCATGATTTGTTGTGGAAGTTGAAGTCACCGGTAACGATAACCTCACAATTAGGGGTCTTTGCTCTAATCTCGTCCACAATTTTTATCAGTAAATCAAAAAAGTTTGGGATACGTTTGTTGGGGGACCGGTATAAAACTATTGTAAAAAAAGTAATTTCTAGAAGACAAATCTTTAAAACCATTGTATTGAAGCCATCACCGTGTAGTTCAAATTTTGGAAAGCGTGTATACGTGACACTCTCATGAATGAATGCGCATACGCCTTGATGGAGTTTGAAAGCTGATTCAAGCCTATATTTGGAATTAAGCGATTCTATAGAGAGAAAATTTTCAGAAACTTGTGTTTCTGTAAGGAATAGAATGTTCGGTTTGTCGTGCTCAAGATGATGTTTTACGTGGTCATGGTTAGCTTTCAATCCGCAGATGTTTTGTACATGTTTTTTAAAATTTGTTTTTGATTCATATATGTGTTGTCCCTGCAAATACCGTGGATATGCCGTTTTATGGGCGGGTGGATTGCGCATATTTGTTTTACCACTTACAGACTTATATCCTTTCTGTACTACCGATATATGTATCAAAAATTTTATTTTTTTATTATGTTTTTTATGTTTTATTATTCTATTTTTTTATGTTTTATTAAAGAATGGACAACTAAGCAAAAAATCTTATCATACAATAAAATATGACATATACCAATATTTCATGATAAGTTGAAGAAATAATAACAAAATAACAAGTGAAAAACAAATTGTGAGAAGTTTGCAGAAAACCAAACTAAACTAATTGCCAATAATCCAGCTGATGCAGCGCACCCCGACGCTCGCACCGCTCACCACCTCAACCAAGGCACAAAGCCCACACATAATTACATGTTGGTCTGATTCCTCGGAAGAGCTAATGAGCAGTACTACTACGGAACGCTGCCTAGCTAAGACTGGGGATTCTGCCGTTGACTAATTAAAGTGACTGCCGTTGAAATTATAGTTTGTGAGAAAATCTTTTATGTAGAAATTCGGACGGACACCGAAGTTCCACCATAAGGGTTCCATTTTTACTTTTTTAAACTACGGAGTTCTAAAAATGAAAATTTAAGCTTTTTTAGTAACTCTTTTCAAGGCCTAGCAATGGTCGAGATTATTCATACTCTATGGGTATTATGCATATCAATCGACGAGTCTTATAATTTTACAAAAATGAAACAAGAATTTGATTGAAACCAAATGTTTGAAGTATTAAAATTAACAATAAAAAACTGACTTTTAGAGAAAATTCGTAAGGGTAGCAATATAGTCTCCCAGCGCTCTATCACAAATTTCTTAAACTTTAATCAGTTCATCATAACAATCACATTTGTTTGGTGTAAGCTTTCTAAAACGAATTTATGGTTCTGAAGTTATCTCGCATACAGACTAAACTAACAACATACACACATTTTTGTTTGGATAGTAGTACACCTAAAGTCTAAATCTCGAGAAAACTGAAAAAACGGAAATCAATTTCCGAAATTTTAACAATTATTTATTAATTCAAAATAAAATTAGATTTTGAAAAATGAAATATAAATTTAACAGATTATAGTACAATCAGTAGCAAATTAGAGCCCAGGGTTAGTCGGTACAAATACCGAATAGAAATTTTCTTTCTTCTAGAAATACAACGACGTTAGCACACCTCATGAATAAGACGTAACGATACATTCTTTCTATTGAAATATCAATATGTACATAGATTTAATTAATTAAGTGATGAAAACTAATATTTTTCCTTAATTAATCAAATCGGAATTTATTGTATATAAGTTACAGGGTTGTAATTAGAAGATTTAATTAAATATATTTTAAATACATCTCTCAGAAATTCATAGATATTAGAGGAAACAGTACTATATTCTAACGACTGGGACTGGATCGTATCATGGATATCATATATCACGTTCTTATTGGATTGTTTTGTAAAACAAAATTATGAATTGATGTGCTCATTTAGCCCACCAATTATAATAAATATTGACATTTATTTTCACGAAAAGTTATAAAACATATTTTAAATTTATTTTCTAGATTTGTTGATTAACTGGTATAGTGAATAAAATATGTAGTATACAATACTCGGTAAAAAGTTTCTTCACAGTCTCTCGCTATTGTATATAAACTAAAAACAGTTCGATCGACTACCGTGTGCTTTTAGATGGTTTAACTTTTCGTAGGCAAACAGGGCGCTGTATTAACCAACATTAAAAAATTTATTTGATTTTGAGCTCACATTGAATTATTAACATAAAATTCATTAGCTGTTTTAAATATTGGATATTATTACACCATCGGTTGTAGAAAATTACATTTAAACTTAAAACCGAATAACGACATAATAAAGTAACGAAGAGGAGAGTGCTACACTTATTAAAGATTTACAGCACGTATCCAAACTGTTATAATGGTATTCTACGACCTCTTGATTTGAATAGAAGAACCAAGAAATGTATTGTAGTTTTCATTTCGAATTGAAATTAGTGAAAACAAACAAGATTCCGTAATTTTCTTTTGTCTTTAATCAATTGTCACAATAACCGAATAACGTATTTTGCGAATTCAGTGTTTTAAATGAATTAATTAAATAGAGTATAGCTGACAGTAAAAATAAATAAATAGCATAGTAGAGTTAACTTGACTAAAATATGCCACCGACGAATTTTTGATCCAAAACCATATTCTCATATATATCAATCAACTAACAATTTGGAAAATGCTTATTACTGTACCCGGTGTACTTAATCGATTTAATTAACAAACTTTGGATAAGTAGGCTCGATGTTCAAGGGTACTAAAAAGAAACCTCAAACCAAATTAAAGAAAAAATCGATCTATGTAATTCAGGAAATAAACAAAAAAAATAATAGATAAAAAAACATCGAAGAGTGATTTTTAAATTATATTAAGAGGGGTTTATCGGTTTTTACAACCGAAAAGCGCTTATTTTGTCAGTTTGATAATTTGTCTGATTAAGGTTTATATTCTAGGTTTGGTTTGCGTTTAGAAGCGGATAAAACAAATTATGCAAAATTTAAGATTTTTCCTTAAAAATGGATATTCCTCTTAACTATATTTTTTAGAAAACAACTGACAAAAATCGTACGGAGATATATGTGCCAATTCTAGTGATTTCACAATAAAAATTTATTTTTTGTTATGTCAAATTTATGCCGGTAAAAAGGGTTTGCGAGTCCCGATTCCAAAGGATTTGCTGAAAACAAAAACCAGACCACATATTCCAATTGGGATGCTTGTTATTATCAAATTAAAAAGAAATATATGAGTACTATCCGGGTGGCAACAAAAAACGAATAATTTTTTGAATTCGCATGATGTAAAGTAACACGCGAGAGTTAGGTGAATACTGGTGGTTAGGGTGTTCCTTAGTCATATGAGAAAAAAAAATAACGATATATTTTTGTTCTCACCCCCTAAATCGGTGTGTATAGATATAAAAATGAACTGCAAGAAATTTTAGGTCAATCAAATAAAGTTAACCCGTGTCGACTTGAAGTTGAACTTTGGCTTAAGAGTCATTCTATATGAAATCATCGAAAAAAAAGAAAAATTGTTGCTGCACTGTTTTAGATGTTACTCAAACTTTGTGGAAATGTTCTTTAGGGTTCAAAAAATCGAAATCCACAATTATTTAATTTTCGCACGCGCCACTTCCGGTCCACACAAAATAAAGCACTTGAAAAGTCGTATTTTTGTGTTTTGCGGTTTTAGCTGTAAAACTTTTTCTAATAAAGATATTGATTTGATCAATGTGGCATTATAAAGCTGAAAGATGGTAGTTTCTTAAACAAAAATAAAAATGTAAGTAAGAAGCTGTAAGCTGTAAGAAACAAATGGTTGGCTTCTCTTCAAACGCCTGTACACCCGCGTCAAGAGGAAATAACCAAACAAACCTTTAAGTTTTTTAAAGTTAAAGGTAAGAACTAAATATCCTGCTAATTTCAAATTTTTGTCTTTTACCAAACACGTACAAATTGTAGCCTGAAACATGCAAATTGCTGAAATTTCAAAATTTCAAGTTAACAGTTTTTGCATTACGAGTTGACTGAACGAGTCGATTTTAATTGTTTATACTATAACGATATGTGCACTTTGATGTTTGAGAATATTTAGACTTTTATATTCAACACGCTGGTGTCAATTGAAAATCACAAGAAATCAATAAAATACAGGTATTTTCAATACTCTTTCATTTTTCAAATATATGAATTATGTCAATTTTTATTTTTGTTTTAGAAACTACCATCTTTCAGCTTTATAATGCCACCTTGATCGAATCAATGTCTTTATCAGAAAAAGTTTTAAAGCTAAAACCGCAAAACACAAAAATACGACTTTTCAAGTGCTTCATTTTGTGTGGACCGGAAGTGGCGCGTGCGAAAATTAGGTCCTTGTGGATTTTGATTTTTTAAACCCTAAAGAACATTTCCACAAAGTTTGAGTAACATCTAAAACAGTGCAGCAACAATTTTTCTATTTTTTTCAATGGTTTCATATAGAATAACTTTTAAGCCAAAGTTCAACTTCAAGTCGGCACGGGTTAACTTTATTTGATTGACCTAAAATTTCTTGCAGTGCATTTTTATATGTATACACACCAATTTAGGGGGTGAGACCAAAAATATTTTGAAATTGAAAATTAAGGAACACCCTACAGTGGTGGTACATTAGCTTTATTATATATGGTGTTAGCCAGTTTACATATTAGTGGAGTCATATTAGCATTTTATATTGATGTAAGAGCAAAGTTGAATTTTTTTTTGTTTTATGTTAAGAACATAAAAGTTAGTGGGCATGTAATTATTTAGCAAATTTGGAGGTCCGGAAGTGCCTCAAAAATGGCAAAAACTGTTTTTTTTTGTGTTTTTTGGGTAGGTCGCTTCATTATTTTTGAAATATTTCGGGCTCTAATGATCATAAAAAAAAAAAAAAATGAAAAATGTTTGTGACTAAATTTCAAATCCATCTAGGGGGCTTAGGTACTTTAAAAGTGTAACCTAACCTCAAAAAACCGAATCGCGTGACTTTTTTTTTTTTTACTAAATTTATGATAAGGGGCGGAAAAATCGTCGAATTTTCATGAAAATTTCAGGAAACATGTATTTTAATAGTCTTAATATGGAATTTAATTTTTATGAAAAAATTTTAATTTTTTCGGCCACAATTGGCATTTTTCGTTAAATTTGGCAAATGGTGCCATTTTATGAGAAGTCATCCAAAATAAATTTTTTTTTTTTAATCTGTACTTTTTTTTATTTACTTTAACCTAAGTATAATTAAAATTATGTTGCCTTAATTTAAATGCCCATTTTTGGGCATGAAAAAATACATTAATTTTTGCATTTTTTTGACATTTTACCATATATACGGTATTATTTATGCTATTATCATGTATTTTGCATAAAAGTGAAATATGCAATTCAAATTAATAAAAAATATATTTTAAAATTATACATAACCTACAAAATTTTTTTTTCTTGCAATGCCCTAAATTGCTTTTGGTAATAATTAAAATTAAACTAACAAAATATATGACATAATAAAAAATAGCAGTTGAAGTAGTATATAAGTAATAGTTTTAGCAAAAATTGTAATAATAATTTAAACTGAGGATGACGTAAGTCGAAATCGATATTCAATAAAATAAAAAATCAAATTCAAATTGTTACTATCAGGAAGTTTATATTATTATTAATAAACTAAAAATTTTAAATATAAACAGCAAAAAGTATATTTTTAAATATTGCATTTTAATTCAAAAGTGACAAAAGCACACAAACAGTGAATAATATGGAAAACCATAATAACCCATATAGAATTTTCAATTGAAAACATAATTGGCGTAAAATTATTTATGCTGTGTATTTTATATGTTTGAAAAATGTTTGAAAAAACTTGAATATTACATTTTTTCAAAATCTTATATCAAATATTTACAATAATTGTAATAACATTTTAATTATTTACCAAAAGCAATTTAGGGCATTGCAAGAAAAAAAAATTTTGTAGGTTATGTATAATTTTAAAAAATATTTTTTATTAATTTGAATTGCATATTTCACTTTTATGCAAAATACATGATAATAGCATAAATAATACCGTATATATGGTAAAATGTCAAAAAAATGCAAAAATTAATGTTTTTTTTTTTATGCCCAAAAATGGGCATTTAAATTAAGGCAACATAATTTTAATTATACTTAGGTTAAAGTAAATAAAAAAAAGTACAGATTAAAAATAAAAAATTTTATTTTGGATAACTTCTCATAAAATGGCACCATTTGCCAAATTTAACGAAAAATGCCAATTGTGGCCGAAAAAATTAAAATTTTTTCATAAAAATTAAATCCCGTATTAAAACTATTAAAATACATGTTTCCTGAAATTTTCATGAAAATTCGACGATTTTTCCGCATCTTATCATAAATTTAGTAAAAAAAAAAAAAAGTCACGCGATTCGGTTTTTTGAGGTTAGGTTACACTTTTAAAGTACCTAAGCCCCCTAGATGGATTTGAAATTTAATCACAAAGATTTTTCATTTTTTTTTTTTTATGATCATTAGAACCCGAAATATTTCAAAAATAATGAAGCAACCTACCCAAAAAACACAAAAAAACCAGTTTTTGCCATTTTTGAGGCACTTCCGGACCTCCAAATTTGCTAAATAATTACATGCCCACTAACTTTTATGTCCTTACCATAAAACAAAAAAAAAATTCAACTTCGCTCTTACATCAAATATATCACTTTTTTTTACTAATATGACTCCACTATATACATACATACTAAGTTGTACAGTGGTGTAGTATATTTAATCATAAATATCGCGACACATGATATATGTTAATTTAACATGTTTTAATGAAAAACACTAAAACTGAGCTCGATTAAAAAATTTTCAAATTTCACTAAAAATTTAAAAAAATTGCCAAAAATTTTCCTTATCTTGCAAATTTAAATGTTTTTTTAACATTTTTTTCTGGGTTATGTTCAAATAAATATTCTGAAAATTTCAGCTCGATATAGGGCGATTTTTCTGTTCCGGTGTTCACCGCAATGGCGCTGCAAAAAGGGGATAAGATAAAAAATCACAAAAATTTTATATGGGATTTCATACAAAACACAACTTGAATAATTTTAAAAGTTACCTATAAAATTTCTCATTTTACTACAATTGAATAATTTTAATTTGATTATTAAGTATTATTGACTATATATTAAGCGTCATACATAAAATATTGATTTTAAGTCCCTCAAAAAAGAAACATAAAAATTGCCAAATGTTCCAATACAAAGTTGTATGAAAAATTTAACCTATTTTCGTATTTGTTTCACGGACAGAAAAAATAAAATATTTTATATATTTTGCTGAATATATAGTCAATAATAGTTCATAAACAAATTTAAATTATTTAATTGTAGTAAAATGAGAAATTTCATAGATAATTTTTAAAATTATTCAAGTTGTGTTTTGTATGAAATCCCATATAAATTTTTTTGAATTTATTCTCTTATCCACTTTTTGCAGCGCCATTGCGGTGAACACCGGAACAGAAAAATCGCCCTATATCAATTTATAGAGGTCACTCAAGATTTTTGAAATATAATATTGTCAGGTTTTTCTTTCTTCAACTCGAATTGGGCCAACTCTCAATTTGATAAATGCTTTTTCTGAATTTTTCTTCTGAATTCAATCACAAATTGTATAGAGGTTAAATACAATTTGGTTTTGTATTTCGTTGCGATTATGTAGAATCGTAACATTACCTTCCACCTCAGCCTGTCCTGTAAGACATGACTCGATTTTTAGCCTAGCAAACACAGGAGTTGTCTATCACAGCTTCTGAACTATACGTGTTCCTTTTTTTTGGTTCCTCTATTTTTCACAGATACGACGATCTCTCTGCTTCCTTATTTTTCTGCACTCCCGTTCCATGTAACCCTTTTCATCACATACCCAGCATCTGATGTCGCTTCTACCTCTATGTTCCAATACTTCAAGTCCCGTGTTCTCTTCTACATTCCTTTTTCTCCATCCAACGGATGGCATATAGATCCTCTGTGTCACTTCACATTGCATTGCATATGTGACTGTTTTATGATAAGTCGCCTTAGGTGTTACCATTATACCGTTACTCTCATTTCTAGATCTTGGATACCGTGAAAGAACCCCTCGATTTTCATCTTCTCCATAAATACGGTGGCGCATACGAGTGTGCCAAATGAAAAAGTCGTTCCACCGTCGAAGAGAAGTTCTGTAGAGATCCCCCATTTCGTTGCCAGTGACCCTTTAACTTGAACGATTTCGAACTCTCTTTTATAATCGCTGCCGTATTTTCATTCCAACGCGTTTATTACTTCTTCATAATTTATGCGGTCGTTTTCTGATACCGCCTGTAATGTTTCAGCTGTGTCCCCTTCAAGCGCCACTATCAATGCAGCAACATGATTGTCAGCGTTCCAAACATTCTGAACTGCTGCTGTCTCGAACTGTAATTTGAAGATTCCAAACGATCTAGCACCATCTGGTGGTTTCAATTTGATATTTGATACTTGATGTACCACGAGGAAAGTAACTTTAGCCGTCTCAAGATGTTGCAACATCTTCTCAAAATCGTCAACTTTAGTTCTTCTCGACTTTTCCATAGAATGCAGTTGACATCTGTAGAAGTTTCTCATGCATATAAAGTTTGACTGTATCGCGACTCATAGCAGTGTTTGTGTGTATTACTTCTAACTGTTGATTGATGATGATTCAATTTCTGATTTAACTCTACAGTGATCTAGCTCATATCGTTTCGTTGATTATCCATTTTCATGTTTATTTGTTGCATAATCAACAATAAATCAGTGAAATCGAAGTTCGCAGATGGTAATAAAGTTGTTTTTTTTCGCAACAGACCTTTTATATTTTTCTTCGGCTGCTATTGAATCAGCACTTGTTGTAACCATTCTGAGCTGGCACCTTTCTACTTCTATTACATCCGCTTCCATAGCTTCTCGGAGACGTATCATCAATTCACACTTGTTCCAATTTGTTAACAATCCCTGTTGTTCTAGTTCCTACTTTAACTCAGGAACCTTTAATTCACTTAAGAAAACCATTATTCACAGCTGACTAACCCTCCGTTGTCACCACGTTGATTAGTAATCAAACCCACCAGTTTTTATTAACTATTCAACACCTTTATTGTATCACACCAACAGAAAAACAGTACAGTAACAATATGCCCGAATAATGATATTCCTTCAACAGCATCAGAAACTACAACGGTTAACTGTAGAAATTTCTAGTGTAAAAACAGCGTCCAAAATAATACACAAAATCACTTAAACACTTTATTTAGAATTTAACTATTTCAATTTACTTCACTCTTATTTACAAGGTTTACTGTTCACGATACAGCGATTCGTTTTCTATTAATTTTCACTTAACATAATCGCATCCCCATCGAATAGACTTGGCACTTTGACGCAGTGATGGGGCTCAGTAGACTCAGTGATCTTAAGAGCTACAACGGTAGGATCACCCATGCCATTAGGTCCTCGGTGAGCATCGAAGCCAAGATCCAAGTCCAAAACCCAAAGCTAAGGTGAGACACGTACGCTGAAAGCTTAACATGGTCAAGGGGGTGCTTGATTACTAGTACGGAATCTGGATACAGGGCCTCCTCCAGTTTCAATATAGCTTTACCACAGCAAAGAGCTCTGTTGTGGCGTACCTTTTTACTCCTTAATTTTCATCCAACCACGTATGGATAATTTGTTACCTATAAAAAAGACGAGAGCAATGCTTCTCCAAACGCATCACCTAAACTAACAAATGCAAACACGAGTTCGCCGGACTCGAAAATCGTGCCTGATTTATCAGCACATCTTCATGCCGGCAACACAAACATAATTACTAAGGTCGACGATAGTAAACCTATCTCACCAAGCTCTAAGGTCATGTCAGAAATGGCATACCGTGAGCCAACCACAAAAGAGTGCTCTGGCACGTCTCACCTGTCGGAAGAAGAAGACCATCAGTTTGTAAACGGTTCTGATTCCGCTCCGGAATCGGCAATCGGGACTGCAGGTGACTCAGAATCCAACAGTAACTCTGACATGTCAGTAGTCACCATCACGTCGGATATACACCGAAAGGTAGCTAATATCCACGTGTCCAACACAGTCGGATTAAGTGACCCGAAACCGGTTGTCCCTCGGTCCGACAATCAGCCCAAATACATTCTTGCCACAAACAGAAAGCGTAAGAGAGCACTAATAAAGAAAGGCCTCTCTGAAGAAGAAGCCATACAAGTCTATGCCCTTCCCAAATCCTTTGACCTGGCTACCCTGGTTAAAGGTGGCATACCTAAAGAGCTAGCTCTGAAAGTAATAGATAGAAGGAAGGACACAAGTACCAAGAGCAGCAAGAGGGTCCGATCCGTGACATCGCAAGACTCTCCACAGTCAGCTACCTCTGGTGTTAAACGGCACAAGTCATCTGCCATCGAACGACTCTAGCATGAGCTAGGGGACACAGCAAGCAACGTTGTGAGTACAATTGTACCTCCAATATTCAGCGATGTCACCAAGCGCATCAAAGTCTACATCGCTGCTGAAGACTTTCCAACCACCCTCCTGAGTTCTGAGTAACTCAGCGAGCTAAAAACACAACTCATGGATTTGGTAGTAGAGCAAGAATTCGAGGTTATTAAACCTCACTTCGAAGGCTGCTACTTGAAAAATGGTTGGCTACTTCTTAACTGTGCCGATAATATATCGGCGCCTATCTCACCATACCTTCCAGACTGTGCCAAAGAATCAACAGAGAAGATTCTAAGGCGAGTCGGTGCCCGAAATCCGGATATTAGGCCGAGGTCATGGACCATCCTGAAACACCCTGTTGAGAGGGATCTGGCTATGTTGGTGTTCATTCCTGACCCAACATCTGAGAAACATCTTATTAGTTGCAAATACATGTTAAACTGGATGTTCGGTGCGATTCATGCAAGAATCGCAAAGTTCAGAAAGTTAAACCAACCTACCTAACACTGCGATACCGAAAGAAGTACTACCATATTCTACCGAGAAGGCGTCAGCAAATGGTAGCACTGCTTCGGGGATCTCAATAGCAATGGAAGGACCATCCACATCTGCCTCTGTAAGGAGCGCTTCTAGCTCGGTGTCTGCTAACCTGCAAACATCGACAACCAAATCCTCCTCAATCATAGTAAATCAATCACGTCCCAAAATCACCAACCTAGCCCAGAACGAGCGTACTGTTGCGTCCAAGGAAACTAAGGCAGCGCCACGCAAAAAGCATGGCCTACCGAAGTCCCCCGCTGGACCACCATAGTCGTCTGGAGAAAGAAAGAAAAAAAAAAGAAGAGAGAAGTAAAAAAATGCCTAAAGTAAGATGCGTTCAAATTAACCTGCACCGGTCAGCAATGGCTTCAGCTAATTTGAACCGCTTTATCCAACAAGATGCTCACGATATTGTCTTAACAGAATTCATTTGCAGAGATCTAACAGCTGTGCAGATTGAACTCCCTCTTCCCAACAGCAGAGTTCGCAAGTTCATCTTAGGTTCTGCGTACTTTCCGGGAGATGAGGAGGTAATACCACCTGATAAGGTAAGCCAGCTAATTCGGCATTGCAAAGACAAACACTACAACCTAATAATTGCGTGCGATGCCAATGCTCATCACACCGTGTGGGGTAGTTGTAACATCAACACAAAAGGTGAGTCTCTACTCCAATACCTATATACAAATAACATGTTTATAGCTAACAAAGGCAGCAAACCCACCTTTAGAAACGCAATCAGAAACAAGGTCCTGGACCTAACTCTGAGCAACAATAGCAACGAGAATTTTATCAGTAACTGGCATGTCTCGGACGTAGCTTCTATGTCGGACCACGCATACATATGCTTCAACATAGAACACCAAATGGAGAGTACTCCCCATTTTAGAAAGCCCAGGAAGACCGATTGGGACCTCTTTAAAGTACATCTTCGGGATAATGTAGGTGATTGTGGCAGGATTAACTCCACAATGGAGCTCGACTTTGCGGCAAACCACCGTAATTCTCCAATTGCCAAGTCTAAAAGTACTAGAGATATGCCTTGGTGGAATGGCAATTTAGAGAGGATGAGGAAGAAAGTTCGGAAGCTCTTCAACAAAGTAAAAAGAACTAACACCTGGACGGAGTACCAATCGGCTCTTACCAACTACAACAAAGAACTCAGACGATCAAAAAGGGATAGTTGGAGAGAGCTCTGCGGAACGATTGACAGTCTACCGGCTGCAGCTCGACTCAAAAAATTGCTTGCGTATGATCACACAAATCCGCTGGGTTTAATCTGCAGGCTGGACGGTACCTACACTACCAGCTACAGTGAAACTCTAGCACGTGAGCTCGGAAGAGGAAAATATACCAAACTATGGTTCGTTAGATCCTGAAACTAGGAAGGCTTCAGACCAACTGGCCAAAAGAAGTTTCTCCCCCAACAGAACGATTTGGGCAATCAAATCGGTCGGACCGTTAAAATCCCCAGGAGGCGACGGAATATTCCCGATCTTCTTGCAAAAAGGCTTAGCTACCATTCTGCCATACCTCGAGCGTTTTTTATAGCAAGTTTTAGTCTTGCGTACATTCCTCAGATATGGAGAGAAGCTAGAGTGGTATTCATACCCAAGCCAGGAAATAAATCAAACGAAGCCGAATCATACGCCAATAAGTCTTACATCTTTTATTCTGAAAACGATGGAAAATGTGATGGACTACTACATTCGGCATGTATGTCTTAAGCAAAACTCTCTCAACTCTTGCCAACATGCATACCAAACTGGGAAATCTACGGAAACGGCATTGCAAAATGTCATGAAAGAGATTGAGAGCACACTGATATACAAGGGTCAAGGAGGCATTTGCATGCACATTTATGGACATTCAAGGGGCAATTGATAATGTGCATTTCGAAGCTATTGCTGAAATGGCCACAAAGAAAAATCTAAACACGCACATTTTGGCGTGGATCATCAACATGCTACAGAGTCGGAAAATTACAACTATACACTAGGAAATACATCGGTAACTGTCAAGGCGTCCAGAGGATGTCCCCGGAGAGGGGTACTCTCTCCGTTGCTCTGGCTGATAGTCGCTAATGATCTTCTAAATAGGTTGAAAAGTTCTGGCTTTAACATTGTAGGCTACGCCGACGATATAGCTGTCATGGTGAGAGGGAAATATGACTCTACTGTCAGTGATCGAACTCAGGCAGCGTGATGAATCGGTGCTACAAAGTTGGGCTGTCTGTCAATACACAAAAACTAGTACCGTAGTCTTTACCAATAGAAGGAGTTTTAATTTCAATCCTCCTGAGTTTAACGGCGAACGGATACAAGTAGTCAAAGAGATTAAGTATTTAGGTGTGATCCTCGACAGCAAGCTCACCTGGAACTCACACCTAAAACATATCTCGGACAAAGCGAATAAGGCTTTCTTCGCGTGTAGAAACCTGTTTGAAAAAACCTGGGGACTAAGCCAAAAAAAGGATACTTTGGTTACATCAAAGTATAATAAAACCTATACTGTCCTACGCAGCTTTGGTCTGGTGGCCAAAATTAAACCAGATATCTGCTCAGACAGTGCTCACAAAAATACAGAGACTTGTGTGCCTCTGTGCCACAAGTGCTTTTAGAACCACACCAACATCAGCTAGTCGAAACACTCAAACCTGGTAACCTAACCGGTCATCTAGCGATCCTTGTGGAACTGCAGAACGAAGTGGAGACCTACCACCTTTCGGACTGTATGCCAAATATCACTGATCTAGATAGACTGTTTATTGTCAAAATAGGGGCCAGTGAAGGAATCGAGAGCTACTTACCAACACTACCACCTAACGCCAGCATCTGGTATATGGATGGATCCCAAACTAATGAAGGTGCTGGTGCAGGGGTGTTTGGTCCCAGGGCCAAATGGGCGTTAGCACTGGGTGTCTTCGCAACAGTACTTCAAGCCGAAATCTTTGCCATTAACTACTGTGCAATGCTGTGTGCCGAAAGAGGATACAGCAACACAGATATATACATTGTTTCTGATAGTCAGGCGACGCTATTGGCTCTGAAGTCGACGCGCTTCAACGCAAAGCTAGTATGGGAATGCTACCAGAATATATAAAAAATTGCAGAAAATAACCGCGTTACACTTGTGTGGGCACCTGGTCACACAGGAGTATACGGCAATGAAGTAGCAGACTCGCTAGCTAAGAAGGGCGCCACTACAAAGTTCATTGTTCTAGAACCGTGCTTTGGATTAACCAAGAGCTCGCTCAAACGCGTTATCCAAAGCTACGAACAGGAACGAAATAAACAACTATGGTGTATGCGGGAAGGTCTGCTGCACTCAAAAAAGTTTTTAGACAACTTTCCCGTCTCCCCTCTTAAAACAATCGATCTTGAGAGAGATATTATCTCTGAAGATATTAACATGGTGCGTGACAGGACACGGTCCAATAAATAACCACCTTAACAAAATAGGCCTTGTTGCCTCCGACAGATGCAGATTCTGCAACTCGGAGGCATGGTCTCTGCCTAAGCACATTGTCTGTAACTGCTCTGAACTCGCATGGCTCAGTACATCAAACTCGGTCAAGGGAGACTAGCACTTCCTCTACCAAAAAGCATCAGTCCAATCCAGCTAATTAACTATGTTAAGGAGCTCGGATTCGACCACCTTGCACATTCTGCGGTGACATCGACGTCATCTGCACTATAACATCAGGGTTAAGCATAATAGATCTCTAGGTCGCAGTGCTACTCGAACTAGCGTACTAATTAGTTCAGCTTCGAGACCCACCAATAAAAAAAAAACAATCGCATTCCACTTAAACTGTTTACACCATCACAGTCTAATTTCAATTATCTCTCACTTCGGAAATGAAATTCTTTATATAGAATTCTGCTTAATTTCTCTATAACTCAAGGTTAATTTCTTTACAAAGAAAACTCGTGAAATTCTAAGAATAATCGATGTAATTATTTTGCATTTATTTTATTTCATGGTCTTGTTTTTTCGATCCTTCTAGGAATTTGTAACAGATGTTTAGTTGAAATATTAAGTATAGGGCGAATTATTGAATAATGAATACCATTTTGTTTTATATTTCGTTGAGATTATGTAGAAACGTAACAATAATATTAAGAAATTTTTTGTTTGTTTTTTGAGTTGACGTATTCAAGAATAGAGTGAATCACAAGACACGAAGAACACACAAATACAATTATTACTATGCCACTCGACATACAAAAATGCAAATTTTGGTTATTTTAGAAATTTTTAAAAATGGTGAACGACCTCTTAAAATAATGACTTTTTCATGTGTTTTTTTTTTCATTGTTGATTTCTTTAACCCATGGGTTGTGCACAACCTGGGTGCATCCAGAACCTTTTTTTGAATTTTCCCAAATAATTCCTCCAAATTCATTCGCCAGTCTTTTCGCAAGATGACTTCATCTAAAAAATCCACTACAACTACTTCATGTAGAAAATGCGTATTCCCTACTTCCATGATGAAATTGTTTAGCCTTTAATACTTATGCTTGCCCCCGTTGTCTACTTTTCACAAAATCTGTGTTGTTAATTGTATTTGTTGTTAATTTATTTACAGAGATTGTTTGATAAATTCTCAGAATCATCGACACGATGTTTTGCATGTGTATATTTTATTTGTATGATGACGCAGTTTGATGACGATGACTTAAATTGTTGCAGATTGTTATTGAAATTTTATATAAAATAGGGCTAAAAACATTTTTTTTTGTATTTTCGTCCTTCTTTTGTCTAATGTTCTTATCTTAAAAAATTATGTTAAAAAATTTGTTAAAAAATATTAAAATGTTAAAAAATTCTTTGGATATATTGACTCTCGACAACATTCGAGTTATAAGCATCAAAACTTATTCGTCCAAATTTTGAAATGAAATTGACAGGATCTAAGTTGAACTCCCTTAAGAATGGCAACAGATGCGGACACAGGACACTTATAAGATGTTAATTTCCTTGTGCGTTCACACAAGGAAGAAACCGGATTGAAATTCAATTCCATTAATGAGAAAATCTGTGTTATAGTGTTTCGTGGTAGATACAAGAATATCATACCCCATTTCAGGTTATTTGAGATATAACTAACTCATAGGAGATATATTTGTAAATTTGTTCCGGCTTGTAATATCTGACTGCTATTATAAGTGGTATGTCTTATCTCGCGTTAATTGTTCAATAACATGGACTAGAGTTCGCAAGGTTGTCACATCCATAGATCAAATATTAACAAACAAAAAATAAAAATCAACAAAAACTAATCTCTCCTTGCCACATAATAAAGCCAATCATTAAAAATATAAAAAACATGAGACAGCTAAGCTAATTAATAATCAGTATTTGAATTTAATTATGTCGTTTGGTTCCCGCCAGTTAATTTTATTCAAACCAATTATTTCCTTTTTATGCAGTTCGGAATAAAGTCCGTATGAATTCTGTCAATATGAAAGTGTGGGTTCACGACGCCGAAAAAAATCGTTAAGTGTACGGTAAGTGTTAAGTGTAGGTGTAAAAGAATGATTTTCATACATTTTGTTACCCAATTTTTTTGACAAGCATAAAATGGAAACCATTTTGGATTAGAAACATTGTTAGATCCCTAATTAAAACAGCCGAACAGTTAATTATATATTTTGCATCATTTTACATTATTTCACATCCATCCTCATGTGTAAATGGTTGAAAGTTACTTGAAAAAGTAGGTTTTCGTGATAAGTAGAGAATCAATCTTTGTGTTTAAAACATCATAAGATATAGTTTATAAAAATAAATTATTCACAAACATAATAAATAAAAAACGAAATATTGTTTCATGAAGAAAACGATGTAGAAATATTTTTCAAAATAATTTTTATGATATAACCCACATACACTCCTTTATCAGCGTGTTAGCTATAATGCGATCAACTGATAGTAACTGATTGCAACTTTAAGTCAAAACCAAATGTTTTATCACAAATAGTTATTTTGAATAGCCACCACATATTTACGCAAGCGTATGCTGTCGAAGTTTAAAAAAATGAGTTTATACTAAAAAAATCAACGAAACAATATTTTTAAAAAATGCTTTAAACTCTTCAAATGTTTTTTCAAACTTTAAAATTTATTGTGGAACAATCTACTAGTATTTTAGTTTATGTACTGAACACTTTATTTGTGATTTATGTAAATAAATATTCAGACATATTGATTGTCTGTTGTGTCTAAAATTAACATTAAAAACTCTATAACTAATTAATTTTGTACAAGTTTAAGTTTAAATTCTAACGTTTTTTTGAAGGTATAATATGTATATCAATACATCAAGTGCATACAAATACGGTTAAATTCTAATTGCTTCATGTGATTTTTTCAAAGAGAAGAAAATTAATATATAATATATAGTATTATGCTGTAATATTCTTTTTCACAATATTTTGTACTACAGTTTGATTCCTAAATAAATTTCGGCAATTAAAAGAAAAATTAAAAAAAATTGGTAAATTGTCTTCGTCAAAGGATATTATTTTCTAATTAACCGCAATTGTACAAAATAGGTCATTGTTCAGACAAAAAGCACGCATATATCCCAAAATTCCTCTTTAATAATTGGCTCATCATTCTGCGCTATATTTTAATTGTGAGATCGTGGCTAAGAGCTGTTTCTAAATTAAATTGATCATAAATGCATTTTGATTAAATAACAATAAAAACTTGAATTCAAAAGCAAAACTAACCAACTACTTAAAGCATCAAATCAACATAAAAAATTAATTAAATAAATGACAATCAGCAACTTCTTCAAAATTTTAACTCTATGAAATTTTAAACAAAATTCCAAAATTGAATAATCTAATACTGTTCTGCCATCATAAGTACAACCAGTGCACTCCAACCATTAAATGGTTTGCAACCAGAACCATCTCCAGTACTATCATTGTACTGTTCCCAAATGTAACCAGAACGGTTATATTGTTTTACAATATTTGTTATTAAATTATTTCTTAATTCTACATAAAGTTCTTTCGATTCGTTTTGAAACGGTCCTGGCTGTGAACCATAATGATGTAACGCTTTGAGAGCTAAATAGTTTATATTCATCCAAATTTGTCCACGCCAATAAGGTGGATCGTGTTCAGTATTCCATTTCATATACAATGGTGATGATTTTGATAACGATCGTAAGCCATAATCTGTCCATAATATATTAGGATCTCGAATATTTTTAAATATTTTACTTAAATAAGGTGAATCAGGTGTAAGAATTTCTAATAAAAATGGAAATAGTGAATTATATCCGAACGATGAATCAACAAAACGATATTCGGGTGGTTTTTGAGTGAAACGTATTTTTTCTAAAACTTCCTGCGTATGAGGTTGTTTGTTATTTGTTTTTGGTGGTGATGGTCGTTTTAATATAACCGAATCGGTATGCAATCCCCAATCGGAATAAGTTTCTGTGTATGGCGATAAATGTAATTCATTTAATAATGAATTATCAGATAAATGATAATAAGTTTCTAGATACTTGTCATCATCACGACCGAGAAGTCTTGCCAAATCGGCCAATACTCCAGCAGCAAATGCAATCCAACATCTGAGATCAATATGGCGTTCCTTATCATTCGGATGTGATGATCGTGGGTAATCGTCTAGGCCAGATGTCAAAGTTTTCGGATTTAATTCACGTACAGTTAACTCATCACGTCCACGCCATCGATATGTTCCTAATATATCACCTTTTTGTGTTGTATTAAACCATGAAAACCAAGCCTGTAGTCTTGGATATAATCGATCCAACGTTGATAATCTTCCTTTTGTAATTAATGATTCCGGATAACGATTTAGAATTCTTTTCAAAGTCAAGAAAAATGTTGGAGGATTAGCGTTTGTGTTTCGTTGTGTAACAAATTCTTCGGGAACTTTTGCTAGAGCTTCAACACCTAAAATTTGTTCCCTTGGTATCCATCCTTCAATATTCATTAAATCAAACCAATGGTTCATTATATCCAATTCAATATCGATGTCCCAAGAAGAAAGCAATAATCCATGAAAACCTTCATCCCATAAAAACCCTCTAGGAAAAAATGCGCGGGATGGTACAGCTGTATACAACGGGGCCTTCCAATACGGAACGGGTTCTTTAGTATGAATACTTTGTACTTTCGAAGTTCCATAAAAATATCCGATTCCACCAATCATATTACTGAACGCCGCTTCTGCAAAATTGGTTTCAACTTTAGCATATCCTTTCTCTATCAGATGATATTTTTCTTCAAACGTTTTTTTGAATTCTTTTCGTTTTTCATTTAGGAGATGTGTATACTTATCCCCGGTTGGAGGACCTAAATAGTTGTTGACATCACTAACTGAATGGTATGCTATATCCAATGTAAAAGGTGCTTTCACCGTTAGTTGGGTACCAATGAAATTAGGTTCCATCTGCAAATAAAAATATGTCGTTATTAACGTATTTAAAGATAAATTTTAAAAGAAAAACTCACTTTATTTCCATTACTATCGCTTAAGAACTCTCCACCTAAAACAATAAACTTAGGTTTATTACGATCAGTAGAGGTTAATCTTAAAAACGCGGTGATTGTTTCTCGGAGAACTTGCAAACTTTGTGCAACCGTACTAACAAAAGATTCTTGTAATATTGTTCCATTAGTAGCCAGTAAATTTAATGTAAATTCTCCAAGCCCTTTCGTTTCACCTTTAACTCCAGTAATATCGTGTTGACTGACACGTGGAGATTGCTTAATCCACCCATTTGTTTTCTCATCCAAAGCAGTATACCATATTAAAGAAATATCATCTTGTGTCGGTTGTATGTTTTTTACTGAAATTCGAGCAGTCCAATCACCGCCATATTGACCACCAGGAATTTTGATAAACGAAGTTTCTAGTAAAAATGGACCGTCACGAATTTCTTGATAACCAAATGTTTTACCATCGTGTTGATTCCAGCCAAATTGTTGTAAATTATCACCACTATCACACCAATGACGGATTCCACCACCTCCGGGCGTCAATCGTTGAGGTCTATACCACATTAAACCCATAACTAAAGATTGGGGATCACGGGTTTTCAACCCAAAATAATTTTGGGGTCGATACGTACCCCAATACCTATCAGGTTCATCTAAGCCTTGTCTTTGTACCATCTAGTTTGAAAACATTTACAAATCAAACTTAGTAAATAAAATTTATATAAACTAATACCTTTTGATCATCGAATGGTGTGTTTACACGAGTTTCTAAATACCCAACATAACCGAAATATGAAGCAATCGCTAAGCAGCAACAGCCAAATAAGATTCGCCATTGTGTCAAATAAAACAGTCGAGATATCGACGAAGCTGGTGTCGTAGATGTTGTGGATGGACGAACTGGTGTTGCACTACCTTGACTACTACTACTGTTGCCATTGCGTGGATGATTTGTCGAAGACGAATCGGATTTTTGGCTAGAAATAACCACTTTTCTTTGACGTGCCTAGGTAGAATAGGAATTATAATTAGATTATAACTTTTTCATCATAAATATATTATAAGCTACGCACCATTTATAGAAATAAATAACAAGTCTAACGGTCTACAAACACATAATAATTCAAATGTTACACGCGGCACTTTTTGATATATTCTTTTTTCATAAACAAATCGATTTGATAAAATTCAGCTGTTAATCAAAAAACGTCAGAAAAAGAATAATAAGCATGAAGTTAGTCTAAATTAAAATTAAATATTTAACATTTCCATTGTACATCGATAGCAAAATACTTTATCCAGTAAACGATCGATACAAGTGCGTAATAAATAATAATGTTAAATATATTATTGTTTATTTGCGTTTTACGTTTATTTTGTCTATAATTTTAATCTTTAGTTTTGATAATCATTTTAATAATTATTTTACTATTGCACTGTTTTAGGACAAATTTAATAGACATTTTTCACATATAATTATTATTTAGTAACGTATTGTAACGTTTCTTAGCCGAGTTACAATTATTTAGTTCGATCACTAAATCAGGAAATTTAAAACACAATGGATTTTCCAAACGTTATAATTTTATTCGTTCAAGATTTTACAATAAAAATATTTCTCCTATTACTATTCCCCTTTTAGTTCTTCTTGTACTAACAATATTTCACCACTTATAATTCTTTTATACTTGTTCACAATATCACTTTTAACTTTCTACTTATAACACTGTTAATTTTACTTCGCCTTTATCACTGCTAAATTTTTATACTTTTTGTATCGCTAACAATTTTATACTAATCCTATCCTCGAAGAACACCTCTTATTTATACTACATGAAATAGTCTCGATATTACTGCAATATTCTAGAACACACCTTTTTTTTCCTTCCTTTATCAACAATAAGACGATCTTCAAATATTGACACCTAGGTGTGAAATCTATTCTTTTCAATTGTTTTATTTACCAATTTTTATTTCGTTAACCAATCCTTATTCAAGAAAACAAATACTTCCTATTAAATGTTTACTTTGGTTACGTTGATTTGGTTTTATTGATTTTTATATCTATTTTAGAAGAATTTTCTCGAAGATAATTCTCTAACGAGAATTTTCTTGAAGATTTTCTATTGTTGTTGTGTTCTATCGTCTTCCATAACCGTCACAGTATATTTTACTTGCAAACTGTCTTTTTGATTTCGCACAGTATTACTGTGTGAAATCAAAAAGGCAGTTTGCAAGTAAAATATACGTTATTATACGAAGATTTCACCGCACTCCGAACCAAAATACAATTTTGAGTTAATTATTATTTTACGTCATTTTATTTTAAATATAGAGCCATAAATGGTAAACATCTTTATTTTATATTATTATTTTTATTCATAAATACAGTTTATTTTATTTGCCTTTGCTTCTTACATTCATTTTCACCGTTACAGATTTGATCGTCTCGCTGACTCGAGTATGTCACGGTCTTGAAATTTTACTCTTAGGAAGGTTAAAACAGATTCACTTCAAAAAATGTAAGCGTAAACGAAATGAAAAAGCGTAAACAACAAAATAAGTAAAATATTTTTGTTGACAGCAAAAATCAAAACAAATTTCAGTTTTTTTCACGATATATGAGTGGGTTTAATATTATAGAAAAGTAAAGTAAAGTTTACATATAGAAATTAAATAATCCGGGCCAGTATGTCGAGTTTTCATTTTTAATTTCCCCATACGCTTGGTAGCCACGAATATAGTTCGATATCCATCTTTTAATCGTTTGTGTTCGTATATTTTGTATAGGTGAGTAAGTCACGCAGCAGTTTGCTGTGACTGACAGTGTTGAGGTCACTTGAAAGATCAAATGATAGTACTCTGTCGTTTCCCGAAGCCGTGTTCGTGAGCAACTGGAAGTTTTCTGCAGTGTTGGAACTATAAGTGACTTCATTATTTTAGCAATTGTTGGTATATAGTAGAGAAATTGGTCTCTATTATTTCGATTCATCAACTTCTTTTTCTGATTTTAGTAAAGTTATAACAAAGTCGGCTTCCAATAGTCTGATATTTTCGTCTGTAAACTTCATGGAGTCGTCTAGTTTTAACTTGTGTATTCTTCTAGAGTGTTTATTCATG
This sequence comes from Diogma glabrata, assembly GCA_963693315.1. Lineage (NCBI taxonomy): Eukaryota > Metazoa > Arthropoda > Insecta > Diptera > Cylindrotomidae > Diogma > Diogma glabrata. Next base: position 48,341,726 of record OY856187.1, on the reverse strand, counting down.
TTTTATCTTGTCCTTTGGGTGTGGTGTGAATTGTTTATTGAATTCGTTGACAAATTACTTGGCATCATACCTTGACCCATACAATAGCACAAATTAACGCTTGTAAAATCTATAATCGCTGCAGTTTACCTAATGTTGTACTTATTTAAACATCTGATGGGATAACTAAAATCAAACACATATTATAAAAAAAGTTTGATTTGAAAGACTTTAAAACAAACAAAACAAGACGGGTCTTAAAGGTTCGGTTATCATAGTATACACTACAAAAGGCTCGATTGTTTTGGACATGTTCTAAGGTCAATACGTTCTTAGAAAACCGACCGAAAAGATGGTCAGGGAATAAAAGGGTCAAGTATCGGAGTGGAATAAAATTGTAATTTGTAATGAAAAGATGTTCAAAAGAACATTGGAAAAAATAAGTTCTAGAAATTAAAGCCTCATATCCAAATAAATAAATGTTTGCATCATCGGATTAGACTTAAAGATTATGTTGAATACAGATTTCTAATGTATGTAGCCATTTGTAAAGACGATTGACAAATGACAATCAGAAATGATATATTGAAAATTTTCACAACATTTTATAAAATTTACAATTTTAAAAAAGGTTAAAATTTGCATATAAAACAACAAAAACAAACGAAAATATGACATTTCCAATTTTTGGTTTCAAAGTTTTCGAAATCGTTTGGGAAATGGTCTTTTATATTTTGCTATCGATGTAACTACCAAGTAGTTGCAGTGTGAATTGGAGAACTGTAGAATCCCCATTTAAACTCCACTGAACTTAATCTTCAAGAAAATTTGACATTTCTTATAGTTTTTTTGTTTGTCAAATAGTATGAAACAGATTTTGCGATTATTATTTTTAATAAAAAAAAATTAAAAGTTTTTTAAATATTAATTTTTATAGTAAAAAAGTCAAAAATTAGACAATAAGTCATGGAGGCGATTCCTCGACTACCCATGCTTAATTTTGAATTAAAACATAGTCCAGAAGCCACATCATTTCAATCATTAAAAAGAGTAAAGAATTTTCCTTATATTTTACTTTAATTTGTCATCCATTATGTGACGTCAAATTATTGAATTTTTTGTTGTTTAATTTAATTAAATCTATTGTTTAATTAATTTTTATCTTTATTGTTTTTTTTTTGCTTTTACAGTTTATTGCTGAATGTTATGATGAAGATCCAGAAACATATACAAAAGAAATCTATCAATTGGAAACATTAAGAAGCTCTGCGATGCGTCCGGTGGCCGACGTATCCGGTTGTTCTATTTTAAAACGCTATTATTCTCAGCTACATTCATTAAATAGTCGATTTCCGTTACTATCAGAAAAAGAAGTATTAAGTTTTACATGGTCTGATGTGCATTCAAATATGATATCTCGATCATCTGATTTAAAATATGAAATGGCATCGATATTATATAATATTGGTTGTTTACATTCAGTTTTGGGCACTAACGATGCTCGTACAACAAATGAGGGAATGAAACTATCGTGCACACACTTCCAGTACGGTGCTTGGGCGTTTCAACAAATAAAAGAAAATTACGTCGCACATTTGAGTAATGGGGATATGTCTGTAGATATTTTAACTTTTATGGAACAACTTTGTTTGGCACAAGCACAGGAATGTATCCTAGAAAAATCTTTATCAGACAATCGAAAATCGGGAATTGTTGCGAAAGTCACATCACAAATAATAACTTATTATAATTCTGCTCTTGCATCATTTATGTCAGGATCGAAAGAAGGTCTTTTAGCTGAGCTGGCTGAAAGTAAAACGTTTAAGAAATGGAAGCGTTATGTTAAATTCAAAATATTGTATTTGAGCTCAATTTTATTACTCTATCAAGGACAACAATCTGAAGAACAACAAAAAATGGGTGAACGAGTTGTATTGTTCCAGGCCGCTTTCGATAAATTAGAAGAATGTAAAAAAGAAAGTAAGAATATGTTTAATTTAGAACAAGTAAATGATGCTTTAACGTTTTTAAATGATATTGTGGAGGCAAAGCGTAAAAATGCTAAAAACGAAAATGAATTTATTTATCATGAAGAAATTCCGGATATCAGTCAAATACCGGCTGTGAAAGGTGCTAATTTAGTAAACGGAATTGGATTTAATGTTACTGATCCAGACGTTTTAGGCGAAGATATATTTCATCGTATTGTGCCGATGAAAGCTCACGAAGCAAGTTCTTTGTACAGCGAAGAGAAAGCTAGTTTCATGCGGAAAATCTCCAGTGATGTTGAGGAAAAAAATATTGAGCTGAAAACTTTTATGAGCTCTTTAAATACAGATCCAATTATCAATTATGAAAGCATATGCAATAATTTAAAATTACCTCAAGAATTAATTGATCGTTGTGCTGATATTAATTCGAAACCAAATGCAATTCCTGATCTAATACAATCAATGGCTCATTTAGCTGATATATGTGTTGATGTTGAGACTATGCTACACGAAATCAGAGAATTATTGAAAGAAGAAGAAATGCACGAGAAAAATTATCAGAAGAAGACTGGAGGGCGTGCAAGCGTTCATTTTGGAGAGTTAAATCGTGAATTTCAAAAGTATCAAGAAGCCCATGCGAAAGCCGGCGAGAGTAACGAAACTTTACGTAAAGCAATGGGATTGCATGTATCCAACTTAAAAATACTTTCACAGCCATTAAAAGATTTACAAAATAATATTCCAACTATACAATTTGATGTTAGTATAAATAAGGATGAAAATTTTATGAAACTAAAACATTTGATTAACAAAGTTAATGAAATGCAAACCCAACGTTTACATTTTTACGAAAATTTACGTGAGGCGGCAATCAAAGATGATATTACAACTCAAATTGTGTCACTGAATGATGAAAGTAATTTGGAAAATTTATTCAAAAAAGAATTAGCAAAACATGATAAGAATGTTATGTTGATCGAGCAAAATTTGACGGCTCAGAACAATATTTTAAAAGCATTAACCGATTGTTATGCATTATGCGCACCTACTATTAAACAGTTGGGTGATGTTAAGCATAAAAGAGAACAATTTTTTACATCATTGATTGCATCCTATGATGTTTATGAAGATTTATTGGGAAAAAGTACAAAAGGTTTAGAATTTTACAAAAAATTGCAAACAAATATACAAAAGTTGTTGGCTCGTGTTAAAGGTGCACGTGATGTCCAAGATGAAGAGCGACATCAAAGACTAAAGTCTACAACTAAAATTACGAATGTAACTAACGATACTAATACTACTCACAGTAACGTTCCAAAATTGAAAGATTACATTGGACATAAGAAAAATAATCTTCCATCTATACGTCCTAATCCTCTTGGCTCAGAATCAACTATTCCGATTAATAATTCTAGTTCGTACGACAATCAACCACCACCAACTTATATGGCTTCTTTAAATTATCCGCCAGTAAGCAATAATTATGACAATAATCAATATTATGATAATAGTCAACAAAATACTAATGCAGGAGTGGGTTACACTAATCCTATTTATCAAAATCAGCAGTTTAATCAACCTCAACCACCTCCAACCTATCAAACAAAACAATCTACAACCACAACAACATCCACATTCAACGAACCACCTCCATCTTACAATCAACAGCAATGGGATCAAACAATTAATTCCCCGGGTGCCCAATTAAATCAAATGAATTTAACAAATGATAGTACTCCATATAATTATTCAACGACCAACTATGGTAATTATCAAATAACTGCTAATAAACAATACGTTACTGGTTATGATCAAAGTGTTTATGCGAACCAACCAAATCAAGTAAATACAACAACCGTTGATAGTAATTATGGATCGTATGGATCACATCCTGGATATTCTTATAATCAAAATACTGGCGAATATCAATATGCCAGTGGTTATCAAGTTGACTCAAATTTACAACAAACAAATTATTATCCACAATACACTACCGCTGGCGGCGAAAGTAATATAAATAACAACAATACTCAGACAACAGTTAGTGGGCCGTCTGCAAAATATCAGGTATGTTATATTAAGAATTAGATTAAAGTTTTAAAAATTTGCCAAGCGACAATTTTCGGAAAAATCCAATTCATATTTTGGTCAAAAAGTCTGAAAAACAGTTTATTCATTTAATTCTATCCTCGTAAGAATGTTTGATTTTATCAGGGACGATTTTAGTGCCAATACACTTAATAGTCTAAGTTCTAGACTAAATGTTGCATTAAAGGGGCGTTTTTGAATTATGATAACAAGGTGTTGTATAAATCAGTTACTAAAATATGTGCACGAAAATATTAAAAGAATTATATTTTAAGTATCTGTTCACTCAGACCCCAAAAAAGTTAGGGTGGTACATGATAGACTAAAACATGAACGGTTTGGTAGTTCCTACATTCGTTCAACAGTCTTCTGCCGAATCTGGTGCTTTCCACAAACAACACCTCCTCGTTGGTGATCTCTGGTAACTGAAGTTTATTTTAGGATAAGTATCTTGGCAAAAATCTCGAATTAGTTGGGTTTAAGGTTAACACCCTCCTCCGAAAAATAATTCGCTAAAATTAGGAATTACAAAGAGAATGTCAGACCCGCACAACAAAACAAAATGCCGAATCGGCACTTGTTCCGCACTGATTCATAAGCAGAGTTGGGCCTCACGGAATGGAAACACTCGAAATGAAATTGATCACGTGCTAGTAACAGCATGTGTTTCTTTTCGAGCGTTTTGGATGTGCGATTTTAATCCTTTAGATGTACATTGTACATACATTTGAAATGGCCAGATTCTTGTTGAATAAGGAATTTCCGAAACCCAAACATTCAAAAATTCAATCAACGGAAACGTTTCAAAATTTCATCACTAAAGAATGCTAAAACTGAACAGATATCAAAACATATTGCCGAAGCATTAGACAAGTCAGAAACTATCCATGGAGATATCGATACGTCCTGGTGTTTACTCAAATTCGATGTTTTAGGCGCTGTTAAGGAAATACTCGGACCGCCAGAAACCCAATTCCTGAAAACCTGGATGGATCAAGCATGTCCTTACACTATTCAATACAAAATAGATTGCTATATGAAATATCTACAAGGACGCAACCCCTAGCCCAAGAAGGAGAATTATAAACTTTCACGCAAACCGTTACAAAGTTATGTACGGCGAACGAAGAAAAAATACTGGAAGAGAAAATGTAATGCTTCAAAAAATAACATCAATCACCTAACTTCTTCAGCAGACTAAAACCTTAAAAAAGGATGTTAAAATGCTAAGGAATCGACAATCGACCAAAATGATTGTACATAGTGGTGAAAATCTAGCTTCAAGATTGTTTGCACTTATTCAAATAAACTGGAGGGCTAAAATTCAATCCATAAAAATGATAATCGTCTAATATGTACAAACTAAGGGGGATCGCTGTCCGACGATCTTGTCATACGTTTTGGTGGCCAGAATCAATTCTTTTGCTGAACGACTCTTTGGATAATATCGTTGTGGTTTTCGGAAAGGTCGAGGTACAACCGATGCACTTTTCTCGATAAAGATTATTTTGGAAAAAAATCCTGAGAGGTGAACATATCTGTCTACCAACTTTTCGTTGACTTCAAGCAGGCCGTCGATTATGTTTAATGGACTATGTTTTTTTAATCCCTGGAAAACTGTTGTCACTATGGAAAATGACAGTAAAGAACTCTCAATTCTGTGTACGGGGAAAACAAGGTCATGCTATCTTCCCTTATCTTTATAATGTAGCCTTGTAATATGTGTACCGTCAAAACAAATTAACGACTAACATAGATTACCGATCAACATACTTCTCAAGATGGTCGGGTCTACGCCCCAGTAGTACTCGAAAGAATTTTGGACCAAGGACCATCACAACAATCTCGACTAAAAGTGCAATCTCCGTCATTCCGTTTTTTTGATAAGAAAGCAGCTGTCACTGCCCTCGCTGCTTCAGATTCTTCTCATAATGGCCGGCATTGAAACAAAACCTGGACCAACAGCAAAAATATGGCACTGTGCTGTATGTAAACAAATTCTTAGGGCAAACAAAACATCCGTCCAATGCAATGGTTGTAAAGAATGGTGACACCTCAAAAAGTGCTCAGGTCTATATACACACAAACAATGGAGTCGGACACTGGAGTTTCACGGCACTTTGCTGCTTAGTAACTAGTCAACAGGCCAACACATTCATGCAGTCAAACACATGGTGTACAAACACACATCCAAATACTCCAAATGATGTGAAAATAATGCAACTTAACTGCAATGGTCTAACGAACAAGATAGAGGATATAATAAAGTTTATGTGCAATAATAATATTCTAGTCACGGTTCTCCAAGAGACCAAATTAAATAATAAGGCTATAATTAGTGATAATGTTAGTGATTTTAAAATCCCTACCAGCCTACCAGCAACCCTACCAGCAACAAATGATTTACATCTTGAACAATTGGGTATTATAATAAATAAATAAAGTCCGGTAACACGGAGATAACACTAGTCAACATTTACATACCACCAGTGAGGAGCTGTGATACAGGTTATGAACCTAACATTGAACTCAGTAATAACGATGGAGATGTGAACGCACACACGATCTATGGCCCTCTCAAGTCCCACCCGTGAACATCGATGCGCGAGGCGAAAATATTGCAGATCAAATCGACGGCTCCAACTTTGGAGTTCTCAATCAACCACAACCGACTAGAGTAACAAGCAACTCTTATTCATCCCCAGATGTCTTGCCAGCATGCCGATAGCAGAATGGAGTGCTGCAGCTGCACTGGGATCAGGGTGGTTATTTTGTAGTGTTATCTCACTAGGTGAGATAAATAGTGAGATAAAAAAATTATGTTTAAATGATTTCTTTTATCTAATATAATCGATTAAAGACAAATATTTTATCTCACTTTTTATCTCACCTAGTGAGATAACGCTACAAAATAACCACCCAGATCATGAGCCGATCATAATCACATTAAGCCGCTCCATCAACCTAGTAAAATCATAGAATAAAACATTCATCAATTTTAACAAAGCTGACTGGGTAAATTTTACCAATTTTATTGAAAATGAATTCAGTAAACCAATTTTACCACTTGACGCCCTCTCTGGGGAAAAAAAATTCAGAGATATTTTTAATAAAGCCAAAGCACGCTACATCCCGGCTGGAAGAATACAATTTATTAAACCTAATTTCCCACCAGAAGCATCTGCAATGGCCGTGCTTAGAGATGACATCCGGAAAACTGATCCAGCCGATTCTAGAATCCGAGACCTGAACCAGGAAATAAACAAATTAGTTATAGACCACAAGAGGAACAAATGGAGAGAACTAGTGAGTAAGTCGAACTTCGGTCCACGCAAAAGCCTATGGAAAGTTATAAAAGGGTTAAGCCATCCTTGGAGACCAGAAAATAACTGCATGATCTCCTTCAACGATATTCCTATAGAAAACTCAAGAAAGTGCGCCTCGAAATTTAATGCACAGTTTACAGAAAAGCTTAGTAAACAAGCGAAGGAGACTAGATCAGTCCTCAGACACTTCCGAAAACTTAAAGATGACAGCACTAAGAATATCAATTTTGCAAATGTTGAAGTTGAGACGGCAATTAGAAAAATCAAACCATCAAAAGCAATTGGACCCAACGGCATATCAGCTATCATGCTTAAACACATTGGATCCAATGGAGTGAACTACCTCACTACTACACTAAATACATCATTGAACACGCTCCAGATACCGAATGTTTGGAAAACTGGTAAAATAAGCCCTATTCTGAAACCCGGTAAACCTGAAGAAGAAGGAAAGGCATACAGGCCAATCTCCATCCTCTCATCTATCGCAAAACTAATTGAAACACTTCTGCTACCCATGATATCGAGCACTTGCTACCTAGCTCCTCACCAGCATGGCTTCCGGAAAGGACACAGCACAACCACCGCTCTTCAAAAAATTCAAAACCAAATCAGTGATGGTCTGAACCAGAAACAACCATGTGCAAGAACAATACTAGTCGCACTAGATTTTTCAAAAGCGTTTGACACAATGTCGCATGCCGCACTACTAAATGACATCCTGAATACCAACTTGCCGGGCATAATCAAGCATTGGCTGTGTAATTACTTAAGAGGTCGCCAAACATACGTGGATTTCAGAAATACGAAATCAAAAACGAGAACACTCAGAAGAGGGGTACCACATGGTGGACTTCTCTCTCCATCACTCTTCAACCTCTACCTAAGCAGTTTACCTACTCCACCAGAAGGTATAACTATCATATCGTATGCTGACGACTATACGGTCCTTGCCACAGGAAGCAATATGGAACAACTCACCGAAATGTTGAACAAATATCTTAACTCCCCCAATGAATGGTTTAGAAACAGAAAGCTGATACTATCGTCAGAAAAATCCCCACTACCACACTTCACCACTTGGACGAAGGAAGTGAACACAAAACTAAACATCCGCATTGACAACGCACTCCTTCCTACAGTTAAAAATCCGACATTGCTGGGAGTGACATTCGACCCACTTCTAATGTTTAATGCCCACGAACAACAGGTAAACACGAGGTTGAAAAGCAGAAACAATACATTGAAAGCGCTAGCTGGAAGTTCAAGGGGCAAGTACAAGAACACAATTATTACAACTTACAAACCCATAGGTAAATCCATTCTTAACTACGCAGCACCAATATGGACACCTCAAGTTTGTGATACGCACTGAAAAACGATGCAAACCTCACAAAACGCAGCTTTGAGAACCGCTACTGGATGCCACCTTATGGATCATAGAGACCACCTACATGAAGAAGGTAATATTTTGCCGGTCCGTGAACACAATGAGATGCTATCTAAACTATACATATGGTCCTGCCACAAAGAGTAACTAACATCCATGCAATGTCACACTGTTAATTATGTCACCACCTAGCACCATAAGGAAAAATGCTAAGCTCTTTCAAACCAATGTTAGGCAAGATCCAAAAACCAGAAGTATCGATGAGCTTACATACAGAAGTGGTTTAAAAAGGCTTTATACTAAGGTGGTAGAAGAAATAGTAAACAACTATGTTCATAATCGAGTTCTGAATGAAAAATCATCACAAGTCGCTGCAGAAGAAAACCAATTGCCTCGCAGCACTAGATGCACTTAAATTAAATCACTTCATGAAACGAATCGACCCCAAACTATTGTCAAGTGTGCCGCATTTGAAGGCACTCTACATGATGTTGACCACTTATTTGCATGGCTAGAGAATTCGACGGACCTGACGAAGAAGGATCTGTGGTACCGCCTAAGGGCAGTAGCAGAGCTTCTAAATTTAGAAACAGAATCGAATGAGTAGCACTTTATCAACGTCACTACAACAACAACCGACTAACATTAATATCTCATAAACTCAGTACAGATAATCGCGTACGCTGATGTTGTTGTCATTTTCGGCTTTCGACTTTCAAGTCGCTTGAGAGTAATGCTTTGCAAATTTTTCTGCATATAAATTATGAAAAATCCAAACATATGAATTTTTCAAAAGAGGCTAAGAAAAAGATTTGTTGTGCGGCAATGTACGAATTGAGGTATTTGAATCCTTAAAATATTTGGGATCAATGCTTGCGTATGGTTACATGTTTGACCCAACAGCATACTTTATGACAGCGTTTCTTAAACTCGGGGTCGCGACCCCAACTGGAGTCGTTAGATTTTTTCATGGGGTCGCGAGAAATTCCCAATTTAAAAAAATATATAAAATATAAATATTAAAAAAATAAATTTTCCCTATATATGTCTTAAATTATCAAACTTTCCAAGGTTTTTGAATTAATTTTTCAAGGTTTTAGAATTGGATGATTTTTTAAATTTTGTAATGTTTTAACTTATATCTTTTGGTGACATTCCACAATCCACAATACAATTTTCTAGTCGGATCGTTCAATAATTCAATATTCATAATCCAATATTTCACAACACCGTTGGATACTTCAGCCTTTTAACATAAAACTTAAATATATACAACATATGGACATAAAAGATCAAGAAGAGTTTGCTGAACTATCCTGCCATAGTACTTTGAAAGCACTATTTAAGAATCAAATACCAAGAAATTTTTTTGGCTGTCAATTAAAAGGGAGAAACAGTTTAAATTATTTTGACATTTTCCACCACATATTTGTGCGAAAATGCATTTTCATCCTTATTGTATATATGTATATTAAATCAAAATATCGCTCTCAATTGCGTAATATTAAAAATGTATTGAGACCAGCGCTTTCGGAAATCGAGCCACAATTAACGTTACTTTGCTCTAAAAAGCAAGCACACCCATCACATTAAAAAATATTTTAATGTTTTATTTATTTTAATACTTAATAATATAACTAGAAAAGGTTATTGATCTTTAGTTTTTAATAATTTTTATATTGTTTTAACTAGAAAATGCTATAAATTTTTATTTTTAACCGACTTCAAAATGGAAGGAGGTTCTGTGTTTCACTGTAGGTTTTTTTTTATGTATGTACACCGATTTCTCAAAAACGACTCGTTCGATTTGGATGATTTAAATTTTATTCTATTTGGGTGCATTCCCAGAGGGTTCCATAATTTTTTCTATGATGTGAAAAATACCGTTATTCAGAAAATTAGAAAAAACCATATTTTTAATGCATTTTCGCTGATTTCGTCAAGACATATTATACTGTTTGGATGTTTTGGGCAGTATTATATTGCAATACTTGTCAAGGTTATCGTAAATAATTCTCTATCACGGGAAATATGTATGCCGTTTGTGCAAAAAATCGCAAAACCATAATTAATAGATTGTCACTGATGAAAGTTTCTCCGGCATTTGAAGTTATTACTTTTAGAACGCTTTCTAGCCGATATTTGCTCTATGACTACACTAAAAATAAAAAAAAAACTTTTAAAAAAAAAATAGAGACCGACTTCAGAAAAAACAAAAGAGGTACAAAAACGTGAAAAATAACTCAATTGTTGCTTTTAGAAACAAAAATACGTCACATTTTGATTAATTTAATTTAATTATACCTTACTATAGACAAAAAATTACGCTATTATACAAAGTTACTATATTAAAATAGTTACTTTTTATTATAATTATTATAGTTATATAGTTGTTATAATAGTTATTATATCTTAAAAGTTATTTGTAGTACAAAACTGTTCGAAGTCGGTGCCACATTGAGGAAAAACCGACTAATATGTCTCGGGCTTGGCACTGATTTCCAACAGTTTTGTACTACAAATAACTTTTAAAATATAATAACTATTATAACAACTATAATAACTATAATAATTATAATAAAAAGTAACTATTTTAATATAGTAACTTTGTATAATAGCGTAATTTTTTTGTCTATAGTAAGGTATAATTAAATTAAAATAATCAAAATGTGACGTATTTTTGTTTCTAAACGCAACAATTGAGTTATTTTTCACTTTTTTGTACCTCTTTTGTTTTTTCTGAAGTCGGTTTTATTTTTTTTATATTAGCTGAAAATAAAATAGTTTTTTTAATAACGTTTATTTGTCAAAATAATATAGGTGGGTCGCCAAAATATGGCATTTAAAATTTGGGGTCGCAGTACAAAAAAGTTTAAGAACCGCTGCTTTATGATACCCATTTTTCTACCTGTTATTTAATTTTTAATTATTTCTGAAATCACAATTTTTCCATTCTGTATCTTTCCTTCTCTTTTGTAACAGTTTATTTATGTATTAGTTCAATAGTTTCAATTCTAGAACAATCCCTTTGTTATTAAATTTGGTTTTGGTTTATGTAATGTTTTGTCTTAACTCATACATAGTAATAATCATATAACGGTTTAGTATTTTATTTTCTCTGACTACATCTGTATCTTTCTTTCTACTTTGTTTGTTTTTTATGGTTTTCATAATCACAACCTCATTTGTCTCTCAATTTTTTGTCGCAACTTGATTTCTCTCTACATAATCTCAAATGTTTTAAAATTGAGTATCTAAAGTATTCTTTCGGAAGTTACATTTTCTCGTTGTACTATTCTGTTCATTCACTGCTGTCAATATTCGTGACAGAGCCGCCCTGACTTTCTTGTGCTACGTAGCGTAGAAATTTAGGCCTGTCGAAATTTGAGTCACTGATTGATTGATTGATTGATTGATTGGACTGTAGGACCAAGCACTAGGCGAGACTCCCGGATTACGGCCGGGCCACTTCCTACAGTCGTTTTACATATAACAATAGGTAAGGATAGGTAGGTAATTGTAAGTTAGGAGTGAACGACCCGGTTACAGACACCTGGCAAATCGTATCTAGCTACTACTGTTAGGAGACAATCACAAGGACAATCACTTATACATATAATCTGCAATCGCCAATCAGCAATCCCGTATCTAAAATTTCTCGCCTGCAATCTCCAGTCGGAAACCTGTTATTCATGTAATTTATTAGTATAATAGGATGATGACTAAATTGTAGTCCTCTGCACTCTCCAATCTGAATTCATGTTATTATATTTATGGTTAAAATTATTTATGGTTATTTATGGTTAAAAACATTTATATTATGTACATATATATAAAAAACAAAAAACCCCTTTGAAAATTGAGTGAATTTCATATAAAAAAGTATTGGGATTGAATTGGATGAAAATATTATCTTTCACTTGATGTTTTTATTTGAAATGTATTTATTTAAATTTTTTAAACATTATTTTATATAATATAATTAACGCAAGAATGTTTTGAATTTTTCTTGAAACACAAGAATTAATTTAACAAAAACAGTTAACCCTGCTCGTTGATATCGTTCAAAAATCTTATTGGATTTTATGGATAATGTTTGGATAAATAGAAAGAGATAAATCTATCACATAAAATTATGTCAACAAATGAAATTTTAAACTGAATTTGAAATAATAACTAAATTTCGCTAGTTAAAGCTCTAAGTAGGTTTAAATTTTACACAAAATCGAATAGCACAATAACACCTTTATTTAGTTTTCTAGTAAAAATCAGAGTTAATAAATTTTACATTTAGGGAAGATTACATCTTGGTCGCCCACATCTTTCCATTTTTGAAAGCAATGTTACCTTAGAGTTTAATTATTAAAACCAACACTTTAAAACTATTATATTAGATATAAAACTGATTATTACAATTAATGTTTTCACTACATTTAGTTATACTTATATATTTATCATTTAAGAGATTAATTTAGTTTAAAATTCACACTGTCACTTATAACAAGTGTTGATAAGACGACCATTCACCACTGTCATATATATATATATATACACATATGCTTTTTTTCTTGTATAGTCTTATTGGAAGTATCAGTTCCAATTAGATTTGTCGGATTCTAGACCGTTTTCTAAATTATTTGGTTTTATCATAAAACGACCACATCCAAAAATGTTAAAAAGAAAAAACACCAGTTTTCATTTTTTATCTTTTTCGAGCGTCGATATACACATGCACATACATACACATACACACATATATACACGTACATACACACATTTATACACATGTACTCACATATATATACATATATACATACATATACACATACATGTACACATACATACATACATATATACACACATACACACATATACGCAAACATACATATACATATACATACATACATACATACATACATACATACATACATACATATACACACATACATACATATATATACACACATATATATATATATATATATATATATATATATATATATATATATATATATATATATATATATATATATATATATATATATATATATATATATATATATATATATATATATATATATATATATATATATATATATATATATCCATACACATACATATGTACATATATACATACATACACACATATACACACATACACACATGTATACATACATATACATATATACATACACATACACATACACATACACGTACACATACACATACACACACATACATACACATACATACTCATACATACACATACATACACATGTATACACATGCATACACATGCATACACATACACACATACATACACATATACACGCACATACATATATACCTATATATATTACATATATTTATTAACAGCAAACATACATATTAAGAAGTTTTCACCTTATGTCCAACATACTAATTTATGTGGTATTGTTATACAAACATACATACATACATACCTATACATACATATATATGTATATATATATATATATATATATATATATATACATATATATACACATATAACGCACACATATACATACATACACACGCACACATACATACATACATACATATCCATACACATATATATACACACACATATACACATATATACATACATATATATACATACACATACACACATACATATACATACACACATACACACATACATACATGCATACATGCACACATACATACACATATATACATATATTGATAATTCATATAAATATGTTATATATATTTTGATAATTCAAATATGGAATATATGTCTAAAATTTGTTTGAACGATATCTTTAATACTTTAGACGTATTTTTAGACTTCCTTTCATTTATTCCAAATTACATAAAATTGATTGAAATACGAAAGATGTTTTAAGAAAGTTATATATAAACATTAAAACTAGTTTCAATGTTTATATATACCTTTTGTATTATATTCTGTAGCTGTAAATCAAAGAAAGTTAATTAATTCGAAGTTCTATTTTCATTAAATTTATTAAAACTAAATTAAATTAATGCCAAATCTCAGCTAATCTCATATATATATATATATATATATATATATATATATATATATATATATATATATATATATATATATATATATATATATATATATATATATATATATATATATATATATATATATATATATATATATATATATATATATATATATATATATATATATATATATATATATATATATATATATATATATATATATATATATATATATATATATATATATATATATATATATATATATATATGAAAATTCAATTATTTCGAATAGCGAACCTAAGATATCAAACCATCAGTTTTTTAAGAAACAAAAATGTTATCAATGTTTTTTAAGAATAATATTTCACACGCCATGACACCTTTTCAAGTTGACGAAATTTGTATCTTTATTTCTAATAAATCTGCATTTTCATTAATTATATTATGAAATTTAAACTAAAATACTCCATTTTATTTACATTCATTTATTCCTGGTAATGGCATTTTGATAAATTTTTTTATTTTCTCTAAATCAACAAACAAAAATTTTTTTTAATCAAAACAAGAAACACGAAATTCCAATTAGAAATGTTTATGTATATTCTCGAAATACTACAACAAAATTGACATTTGTTTTTTTTTTAATGTAAGAGTGTCCTCTTACATAATTATACCCAACTATAGGTGCGTTCGATTTGACTGAAACAACTGAAAAAACAACAACAATTGCATTCAACTTTTCAGTTGCTTCAGTTGTTTCAGTCAAATCGAACACGGCTTATATACCACGACTAGTTGATTAGATCGTTTCTTAATTTAACACTACAAAAATCAGATAAATTCTATAACCTTTTTAAAAATGTTAATAATTTTCATCGACTAAAATCACTACGGTTTAATTTCATTTTAATTTTAAATGAAAAAAAGTAATAAAAATAAACAACGACACAACAATGTTGTATCGAATTGAAAACCATAAATTACGAGAATTTCAAGAGAAAAAAAAGAGAAAAAAAATTATTTTCCTGATTTTTCAATCTTTTAATTAGAAAAATTAAATTATTTTTAAAATACCACCATTATTATATATTATTATATATCATATATTATATATTATTGAAGCACTTGGTTTGAAACACATTTTAGATAACTTTTATTGAGTAATAAGACACTTTAAATATGGTAAATTATTAAAGTAAAAAATATATATATTTATCACGACGGAGAGTTTTATCCACGTCCATCTTCTTTAAATGCGCTCGGCAAACTCCGCCTGTCCAAATTTGAGTCACTGTACTAAAAATGTTACAGGGTAAGCCTCTGTTTCAACTTAATGGTAGCAGAAGTAGAGTTAACCATCAACTTTTCATTGATTTTACCAATGGATTTTACTAACATAACATTAGAGGCCTTAATTCAAATTTAAACGAGGTTCACCATTACATCAAAAAAAATAAACCTGACATATTGTTTCTTACCGAAACAATTGTAAGTTGCAAAGCTTCTAAATTGGATCTCGATAAATACCGGATGCCTAGTTACGAATGGGAACATTCCTCTTACAACAAACATGGTGTTTGTATATTTTTCGAGATTCACCTTCATGCATGAGAATAAAAGCCTATGAGTTAAACTCTAAGCACCATGGTGGCCAACCGTGTGGTGAACCACGACTACAATAGGATGTGAACGACTTTAAAAATAGACTGCCATGGTAGTTGTACCGCTGTTTCGCATGGCCATGATGTATAATATAAGATGGTTAGGGGTTTCCACGACATCGCTTCTCCATGGAGAATAAAAGCCTGACACAAAAATTCACTTAACTATAAAAAATCTACCTTGTTTTCAACCAAGTCAGCAAATTTCATTGTACTACACAAAAAGTGGCACAAAAAACTCAATTAAGGTGATTATTTAAGGCCTGCTTCTAAGTTGCAAGGGAATGGTTTACAGGAAGTTTCAATTTATACCTCATATTTTGACTGGTTGGACTACCAACGCCAAATTGGTTGGGATATGAAGCGCTGAAACGAGTTGATGAAGTATAAATTAGACAAACTAGAAGGTTAGTGTTATAAATGTGAGAGTCATCTCAAGAATTTTTTATTGTGTAGAAAAGGTAAAACTGCAGATTTGACAAAACGTGACAATATAGATATAAAAGATCAATAATAATAATTACCTAAAGCTTAATTATCTCTAAAACTTCTAAGTGGTGCATTGTAACTTGCTCAAACATAACTCGAAGATTATTGAGATTTCCGAAAAAGATAAAGAATCAACATAATCGGACAAAAAAAATAATAATAACTCAAAAAAACTAAAGAAATGATATTGTTTTACTATTACTTCAGTTTTGTGTAATCAAGCAATAAGCCGTGTTTCTCACAATACCATAAACAGACACGTTTTTGTCATCAACCAAATAGTATAAAAATGTATATTTTCTAACTAAGATTACAAGAAATCGATAGGGAAGTCAATGATCTTGATAACAATTTCCATTATCCTAAGCAAAAGTGTAGCGTTATAGTAAGCAAAAATTACGCTTAATGTTTTTTCCGTTTTCGTGATAATAATGTATCTATTGTTATGATGACCAACAATTCTGTCCAATAATTATATTATGCTACTTTGTGGATAATAGTGTAATTGGTAATCTAGACTCCACCAGTTCGAAAATAGCTTAGGAGAGAATTTTTTTGAAAAACCTTGATTTTTAACCTTGATATTTGTTACATCACCTCATTATTTACTTTAAACATGGAATTTTTTTTGTTTTATTACAGTACACAACACCTTCAATACAACCAGCTGCAGATCAAACAATATCAAATCAACCAGGATTAAATGCAAATAATCAAATAACTTCTGATCCAAGTAACTATTACACCCCACAGTACGGATATCACACCGGAAACACACAAACACCAGATTTGTTGCCGCCTAACAACTATCAATATAATACACTAAATCCAACCAATTCTTCTTCATACATTCAACAACCTACCAATATTGCATCATCCTACAGCATTCCAATGGGACAGGCATCCTCAGCTACATCATTTTCGGATACTGCCAATCAGCTGAATCAATATTCTACAAATCCATTGACATACATGTCTAGCAGTCACAGTAGTGGGACATTAACCACAAATAGTGGAGGACCTCAATATGGTTGAATATTATTTTATAATATCTTTTAATTTAAAATTAATGTTATTTTCATTATTTATAGATAATACAAACGTATATCATGCCCAAAATGGTCTTCAGCAGCAATATCAATCCCTTTCATCTCAAGGATATAATTCACAATACCAAGTGCCAGAGACAGGAATTCAAAATCAATACTTTGCATCACAATACCTACCTCAACAACCTGTTCCATTTTCTCAAGCAACTGACACTCAAACTCAAATTCAACCCAATGTAGTATATCCTCAACCACAAGAACAGCAATTTAATAACCAAAATATAAATGTTCAAAATATTCCAACATACCAAAATCAAAATCAAATTCCAGCACAACAAAATACCATAGTTCAACCTTCGTCAATTCAACAACCCGCTAATACAGTAGAACATCAAAATGTTCAACCATCACAACCGCAGGCTGTACAACCTCAATCAATACCGACAGAAAATTTTCAAACAGTTCAAGGAAATCAAATTCAACCATCTCAAACCATACAATCGCAACCTAAACAAGCAACTCAACCTCAAATTACAAAACCCAAAAGTTCAAATATCGATTTATTGTCAGATATTGATTTTTCTTTTTCATCAGAAACATTACATCAGAATATTGAAGTATTAAAACCAGATTCAATAATTGATGATGGGAATAAAAAAATAAGTGAAATTTTAAAACCAATTTCAATAATATCTACCTCAAAACCATCGTCAGTTGTAAACGAGATACAGTCATCAAATATTGAATTACAAAATAAAAACATAAATGATTTCATTTTAAGTGCCAAAAATCAAGATTCAAATACAAATTCACATTTTTCCGATCGTAAATCAAGCTTCGATAATCTATCGATATGTTCGGATATAAGTTCGGATTATTGGGAAAGTGCCTCGATGAAAAATGAAAATATAGATAGTAATGGCAAAGGTTTGTTGAGGGATGATTTTTTAAATTGTAAAACAAATCCGTTTGATGATCCAAAACTATTAAAATTATTTCATAAAGAAATTGAAAGATTAGAGAAATTTATGGAAACGATGAACATTAAAACGTTGAATGGAACAACACCATTGGATGGGAAATGGAAAGAATTGCAAGATTTACTGGTTAGTATTTAAAACATTAAGTTAGTTGTTGGTGTTCAAGATATCGTCTGGTTTTTCTATTGTAGGTAAAAGACGAATCGAAGCGTACGACAACAGTTGCTAAATTATTTCCTGAAAAAAATCGGTCTGTTGATTGCATTCCATACGATCATTCCAGAGTTTTATTACCAACAAACACAGACGATTACATAAACGCTGCTTATATTCGCGTAAGTTTTTTTTACTTGCTCCATTTTTATATTATTTCAATAACTTTAATATTCACTCAGTCTCTTGTTTTTATTTTATACTTAGTACTGTAAGTTCTTATAATTTTATATTTATTAATCAAAAATTAATTATTGTTTAATTATTATATTTTTATTTTTATAAAAAAATGTAAAGTTTAATAAGGATTTAGAAATGGTAAGTGTTTGATGGTAAACAGATTGTTGTGAATATTTTTGTTTAGATATTTAGATAAACTTTAGAAATTAGAAAAGATAAATTTGTTTAATTAAATTTTAATGAGATATTTTTTGTATCATGCTTAAATAATTTAGGAATTGGGTTCAGGATGTCCACAAATCATAATAACACAAACACCAATGTCTAATACGTTAGAGGATTTCTGGAGCATGATCTTTTCACAAAAATCACGTATTGTTGTTTGTTTACACACCACAAATGAGGTAATTAATTGATTGAGATTAGAAAAATAAGTGACAGATAAAACAAAGAATATTTGTTGATTTAGCTTTTAGATCCATTTTGGCCAAATGAATTAAACAAAGAAATAACATATGGAGATTATTCAATTACTTTATTGCAACAATTTGATTTGTCCCATTGTGCTGAAAATTACATAAAATTATGTAAACATAATTCTGATTTTCAACTAAATTTATCATTAATACAAATAAAAACATGGATTAAAAATTCAGCATCGAATATATTAGGCATTTCAAATAACATAATAACAGCTTATCGTCAGCGTGTTAAGGAACTAAAAAAGCAAACAATATTAACTATAAATTGTTTAACTGGTTCAGATAGATCCGGAATTATATCACTTGGTATTAGCACAATATTGGCTACACAAACTAAACGTCCAATTTTAATAAGTAAGTAAAATAAGTTAGCTAAGTTATTAGTTAAATTGTTTATAAAGTGTTTATTAGTATTTATCAAACGATTGGGTGCTCTCTTAACCATAACCGATTTATTTAAGATTTTTATACCTCGACGTCCACGCCGTGCTATCTGGGTAATTCTGACAGAATTAGGTTGGTGTATTGGAGACAAGCAGAGTAAAAACTGCTAATTGACTAATGACGCTACATCACGGCGAATTGGCGCCTTACAACCAATGCGACTCAAGCGTCTGTTCTCCATGTCAGGGGGCTTAGAGCGGGCGTCTGTCTTGAATCAAGCGGCTCACTATATAAACGTGTTGGTAGTTTCTGGTGACCTTAATATGCAGAACGGACCCATTCACGACAATTTGGGTTGGGCCTAAGGTTAACACCTTAACCCCGGAAAAAAAACTAATATGTTAAATTTGGTTATCAGAAAAAAAATAACAGACCCGGACAACAAAACAGAATTTTAACTGGACGTGAAAAAGGACCAGACTACCGAATCGGAACGTGGAACAACGCTCCTGTGCTCTTATAAGTCTAGAAACAGAGGCTGAGAGGCATAGGATGGATATTATTGCTCTACAAGAAAATAGACAGTCGATAATCGGAAAACAAGATTTGGATACTCACTCTTTGTACTGTAGTGGTCGTCCTTCTCGAAGAGAAGTTACAACTGGCTTTCTTGTTGGTGCACGTATACAAGAAGCCGTGATGAAATTCATCCCGGTCAGTGAGAGGATCTGCTACCTACGTGTACGCGGTACATATAACAATATTTCTCTTATTGCCGTGCATGCACCTACTAAAGCTAAGACCGTCGACGAGAAGGATAATTTCTACATAGCACTGGAAGAGGTTATGAAACAAACACCAACACGCGACTTCATTATGGTTCTTGGTGACTTTAATGACAGGTTGGAAGAGATATCTCTTATGTGAATGTGGTGGGTCCCAACAGTCTGCATTTGAATTCGAATGATAAGGTGAGAGAATGACTGAGTTTGCATTATCAAATAAATTGAGAATTGCCAGTACGTTCTTTCCGCATCGATCGATTCATAAGCAGACTTGGGTCTCACCGAATGGAAACACTCGAAATCAAATTGATCACGTTCTAGTAACAGCACGTTTCTTTTCGAGCGTTCTGGATGTGCGATCCTTTAGAGGTCATACATTGGAAGTGACCACTTCCTTGTATGTGCAACGATAAGGTTCCACTTCCCAAATCCAGGCATTCCAAAATTCAATCAACGGAAACGTTTCAACAACTCATCATTAAAGAATGATGAAACAGAAGAGAGATATCAAATCCATATTGCCGAAACATTGGATAAATCAGAAACCATTAATGGAGACGTCGATAAGTCATGGTATTTGCTCAAAGATGCTGTTTTAAGTGCTGCTGAGGGAATACTTGGACGACCACAGAACCACTCCCAGAAGCCATGGATGGATCAAGCATGCCTTGACGCTATTCAATACAAAAGAGATTGCTATCTGAAGTGTCTACAAGAACGCAACACCAGGTCCACGAAGGAGAACTATAAACTGGCAAGACAAGCCGTTACAAAGCTATGTAGACGAACGAAGCGAGAATGGTGGAAGAGACTGTGTGAGGAGATTGAAAGCTTCAATAAGGAACATCAATCGCGTAACTTCTTTCAACAGGTTAAAACCTTAAAGAAGGGCCCTCAAACTAGATCGACTGCTATTCAAAACGAAGATGGGGAGCTACAAGTAGACCTTAAAAATATGTTAGATACTTGGGCCGCTTATTTTGAGAATCTTCTCAACATAAGTGACCAGCAACAAGTGACCAGCAACAATAGAGCGGTTCTAAACTTCGAGAATTTTGAGATTTTTGGCTTGAAGACTTGTTTTCAAAGATTTATGGTTTCGGTTCTGGTAGAGATAGACACTTTTTGTTTGTTTTATTTTAAAGAATAGAGATGCAATTTAAAAAAAAATTGTTAATTATAAAAATTATTAACAAATGCCTTGCCTATTGTTATAAACAAATAAAAGTTTTAAATCAGTTTTGTCATTTTCTAAAATAAATAAAGAGTGTTTAATGTAATCATCGTATTCTATGTTCAATTTTCAAATCTGTTCGGTATGTAAAAGAATGGCTCATATATGGAATTTTTTGTCGTCCCGCGCTCGATAAATTATAAATTATAATCATAATATTATAAAAACTAATTTCAATTTAATTTTAACATTTTATTTGTTTATAACAATAGGAATTTGTTAATAACTTTAGTTAAAAATATTTATTTTTAAAAAATTCCATCTTGTAACTTTCAAATAAAAAAAAGAAAAAGCTTCCATCTTCTATAAAACCGAAGTTATGAATTTTTGAAAACCTCGAACACGTATATCTTTTTTTTTCGATAAGAAACCCCTAGAAAAAATTTCAGCCAAATCAAAAATGGGTCGCTCAGAGGGGTGTTCGGTTTATAAAAGAATTACCCATCTGCAGATTGAAACTCACAAAACATGTTGTGATGCTCTAAATACTCCAACATTTGTCTTTTTTAATCACTATCTCAAAAGCTTTTGAGTGTTGGTAAGGTACTAATCGGTCTAAAGTCAGAAAAGGATGTGGGTTTTTTAACTTTAAAAAAAAGAGTTATTTTCACAATTTCCAAATTTTTTGGAAAGTATGACCGCGTAATGCAGTTATTAAAAATATATAGAATGCTATTTAAAATTTCGGGTAAGATAAGTTTAATAAATTTAAGCGAAATACAATCCAAACCCACCGCTTCATATTTGATTGAGTATATAGATTCAATTGCGGAGTATCATCATCTATTTCTGCAAAATTTATAACCGTTGTCGAAGTTGACGCAAAATAATTATTAGCTGGTTTACAATAATATGCATTCAGATCATTAGGCGAAAACGGGACCGTGGATTGATCAAATTCACTCTTTTCAATACCAATACTATTTATATTGTTACGTTTTTCCCAACCTTGCTTCGAATTGGCCTTACTCTCAATTCGATAAACATAATTCCCAATCTCTTTCTGAGTTCGATCACTGATTAGTAAGCACTAACACCAGGTTTTATTAAGTCTTCAACACATTGATTGTTCCACAACAACAGGAAACAATACAG
This sequence comes from Diogma glabrata, assembly GCA_963693315.1. Lineage (NCBI taxonomy): Eukaryota > Metazoa > Arthropoda > Insecta > Diptera > Cylindrotomidae > Diogma > Diogma glabrata. The sequence continues at coordinate 48,318,382 of OY856187.1, read as the reverse complement.
CAAACAATATTCTTAACTAGAATATTCTTTCAACAGCTTCAAAAACTCCAACGGTTTATTGTAGAAATTTCCAGTAACACAACGTTCAAAATAATACACAAATTATTTCCATTTAATAACACTTATAACTTTATTCACAATAACTAATTTAAAAATCACTTTTATAATTTTAACTTTACTGTCGCAGGTTTAAAATAAAACTAACTCTAATTTACAACAGGCAACCGCTTATATACCATTCTGCTTAATTCTAGACAATTCGAGGTCACTTTCTAGAAACCTTGAGAAAATAGTAGAATATTCGATTAATTTACGTTATGCTGATTTGATTCATAAAATCATTCATTGTCGACCCAAGTTCTACGAAATACAACAACAACACTATTCGTTTCATTAATTTGTTGTAGTATTTTGTTGATTTGATTTTCCTGGAAGTGACCGTAATTCGCCTAGATTTTTCTGTAATCGTAACAATATTCTTCCAAAAAACTGTTGAAGGTAACTCAGGATCAAGTTTTTCATTCAGAAAATTATTTTATGATTGACGCTTTAAAACATTAACCCTATTACGCAAATTTTTATAAATATTCCATCTTTCTTCGGTACGAAATCTTTTCCATTGTAGATAGGCTTTATCTCTCTCTCCTTCATTTTGCATTTAATTTCACTCGAAAACCATTTGGGCTCATTAACATAACAGCGATTGTTTTGAAAGGTACAAATAGGTCCATTAAATGTGTAATCATCTCATTAAAAAATGTCAATTGATCATCGATAACAGGAATATCATAGATTGCAAACCACGGTAAGCTACAACAATAAGATATCAATTTATCCTTATCAACGTTTGTAAAATCTCTATACGTTATAGTTTTTTAACAATCCCTGGAATAATGTTGTACGAAAAAAATAACAAATTATGCCGAGAGATGCCTGGGATCGATATTTGATTCAAAAATGAAACTTTATCCGAGTTCGACAGAACAATGTCAATTAATGTGGAAGATGTTGAGCAGAAATGAGTCGGTTCATTGTTGCAAAGATTAATTGAAACTTGACGTTTTAAATAGTGGTTTTACCGCTTCTCATTTTCACCCCCTTAATAAATATAATTATGAGTATGTGACACTTTTATATATTTTTTATTAAAAACTTACTAATTTTTCTATCATTCCAAATACATTTGAAGATTTTCGATCAGTTAGGCTCGGAGCTAATCGAGGTAAAAAAACACGAAGAAAACGTCATTATTCAAAATTATACAAAAAATGGTGAGGTGGAAAATTCCAAAATAAATTTTTAAGAAATACTGAAATGAAGCCCTTTCATATGATCCTACTTGACTTTATAAAATGTATTTTCTCAAAGGTCATCGTAACCCTGTGAACCAAACGAAAACAACTTTAGTTTTCTTTGTATCTGTCATCTTATTTTCAATTTTTGTTGTCGGAGTGCGGTAAAATCACTATATAACAATTTATTTTATGTTTTACAGGCAAAATTCTTTTGTTGATTTTACAATTTAAAAAAACGCTGTTTTATATATTCAAAATAACTTTTAAAATTTATTAAACAATTGTTTTTTCTTATTAATTTTCTCTTACATGTTTCGATTATATCATCCTCAGAGAGATATTTTGCAACTAAACTTATAATTGTAATTTACTTAAAAAGAAAACAAAATTAAATTAAACTAATTAGAGTTATTATGGGAAACCCATGATTGTTAAAAAAGGATAACTATTAAATATTCAATTGATTTGTTTAACTAAAACCATCTTAAACAAAAAGAAAAAAAAACAATTGGGGGAGGAACAAACAAAATTTTTGCATTCAATTAAAATCTTATGTAGACAGGTTAGTTTTATACGCACCTCAAATTTCTGGTCCATAGAATGAATAGTTTACGAGATAATCGATATAATGTAAAAATCTCGTTTTACTCTCACCAATAGGATTCGTTATAAATAAAACGGAACCCTAAAAAAATAACGACAAGCAAATCTGGTTTATTTCTGCTAATTAACAAAGTTACCTTATACTAACTTATGAACTGCCCTATAATTATCAAAACTAGCTATATTAGAAGCACCAGTTTACAACTAGGCAATTACAAAAGCTGGCTTATTTTAGTGTTAGCCACATCAGCAGTCCTGGCATATCTACCTAAATCTAAAAAGTTTTTTGGACAAATGGGATGCAAGAGAGTTGCAAAATGTCAGGCATTGGCCGATTAAATATCGTTTTTCACAAAAGTTGTAGTTATAAAATATATCCATTTACGCTAAATGCGGTTTCCGGAAAATTTTTCTGAGTGAATCCAGAGCTTTATTTTACGTTGTTTTGTTAAGTTATTTATTGTTATGATATGTTCTGTTTTTTGACAACGCATTCATGTTTCTTGTTAATATTGCAATACATTTCTAAACTAAAAAACTTAGTTTTTGGTTTTTGCAAAGAATTTTATTTTTGCTATACATCTCTGAACGTACTGAAGTCATGAAACCTCTGAGTCTGAAGTTTCAGTCTATTTTATTTTTTAATTAAATTTGTTAATAATATAATTTTAATTTAAATTACACTTCAATTGTTTGTAACATTTTTAATAAATCGGTCACAATGATTAACAATACTGTGGTGGTGTCATGAACGCCGGACGGTTGGTTTCCATTAATAAAAAATTACTAATAAATAGATAAATGTAAATAAGCCAAATTTTAAGACGCCATTTAATGGACAAATTTCGATTTTAGTATAAGCCGATAGTTTCTGCCAAAAACTTATCGTTATCGGTGCTCATGATACCACAACAGATACAATCGTGCTGGCATACTTGCCAGTGATACTGTCCCAAAACAGCTCCACCGTGTGTTAAAAAATAAGATCTATGTATAGGAAAATTTTTCTATTTAGGTGTACGCCGCAAAGGCGCCAGAAATGCGGAGCAAAAAGTTTTTAAAATATTTTGTTTTTAACAAAAAGTCAATTTATGTTAAAATAGGACCAATGTAAAATTCGACATATTTAGAACACAGTCGAATTAGCCCGGGGCTAGGGCTATACGAAACAATTTTGAATCGTTTCAGAGTCGTCTAGAAATGTATTAAATTTTGTAAATGAATTTGAAACGGTTGCAGCTTTATATAGTACAGACAAAATTTATTCTCTATTTTGATTTGTATCTTCTCCGAGTGAATAGATTAATTTTTTAAATTTATTTCAATCCGATAGATCTCAGCATGATTTGCTTGGTATGAAATGGTGAAGTTAGCATGCAAATGTTGCTCTAGTTTGTGTTTTCTCTACCTCATAAGAAAAATTTCTTTTCAACATTCGAACAAATTTGACATAAGCCTTTAAATGTGGAACACCTGATCTGATGAGAATAGGCAAAGTTTCTTCTGGGTTTCAAGATTTTCTGATTATAATTTGCAATCTCGGATGGATTCGAATCGTTCTATTTTTAGATTTTAATAAAAGCATCTTACGTGGAACATAATTAAATTTGGTTGAAGTGTGCGACCATTAATCTAATTTTATAAATTTTGCTCATTACAAAATTCGTTTGTGTTGTTTTGAGATAGTCTAAGCATTTGGAAAGTTTTATGAAGTAAGCTTCCAAAGTAATTTGACAGGTTTACTATTTTTTCTACGTTTCTGCGACAGAAGCCATCTGGTCGATTAATATACCGTTTGACCAGGCATCGGGTCATGCTAACAAAAACATGGATAGGCTAACGTTGTTCTGTGTTTAGAAAGATTTTCCACAACAAATTTGTATTTATCCGTCATCAGAACTTATAAAAAATTTATCGCAATTTGATAGATATGGAACGCAAATCTGATTGATCGCGATACTTTGTGAAGTAAATTCGCAATTTTCATTCTGGTTTGATAGAATATTTTCTCCAGGTATAAGGATTTATTAAACCCTCGATAAACTGTTTTCCTGGGGTGATCGTTTTTCTAAATCTTTTCCTTAAAAAGCACTGCAGTTGTTAAAACAATTAACTTGAATTTCTAATAAAAAATCAGAACAAAGTTTGATTAATATATCTAATTTTAATTTTCAGATATTACAGATGTATGGTATCGTTTGTGTACACAACGTAAAGGCGCATTACGAGATATAGCAAATCTACAATTGTCACTGCAAGTTGTATTAACACATGGTCATGATTTATTGAATAAACGTGGTATCATGACATCATACCAAATGAAATTAGCAAACCAAACAAAAAAATCAACCGATAAAGAAGAAATAAATGATCCTTTTAGTGACCTGGATCCTTTATGGAAATTGAAACCGAATAAGAAATAATTAGTAAATTTGAACTAGTATTATATCTTTTATTCTTTTTATTTTTAACTAATTAAACCCATAAATTATTATATTTTATTTATCAGAATATCGTTCGTTCTATTAGGTATGGTTTATTATGTCGCAGTTCTGGTTGGTAAAAGTTTGTTTATTTGAATGTCGCTGGCATATGCTTGATTAGAATTAAGAAAGTTTTTTTACCTTTATTGATAATGCATTCATCTGAAATGATGAGAATTTAAGTCTGATGTTTGTAAACGTGTTAGATGACAGTCATTTTTCTGACTTTGATCTTAGACACAATTGTGGTTGTTGTAACTGCATAAGCTATTAAGTAATATTCACCTAGATAAAGGGAGCTTGTGGTCATGTGTTGCCTTGGAGCATAAGTAAATGGAATGCCATGCATATATAATTATTAACCAGCCATTACTGTAAGTTGAATATTATAATTATAACTGAATATTATTTACGACTGAAATTTTAACCTTCAGATTTGTCAAATTTTTGTTTACAATTGATATTATCTATTTATAATATTATAATGATTTAATCTAGCTTTTATTATTTTAACTAAATATTTAATAAAAATAATTATAAAATGTTCATCTTTAATAATAATTTTACATAAAATATATATTTATTAATAACTAAAAACATTTATTTTTTAATAAAATGTGCTGTGTAGTAGCAAATGAGAATTATGTACAATATGTCACCACAACACAAAGACCTAGATCACACAACAACATGCGTTTTGGGGTGTCAATTGACGCATATCTTTCTCCTTCAATGATTAAAGCCCACACATAGAGTTGTTAGAAGGCTCGTTCATTCGAGCAAGTAATAGCGTGCCATCATCATGGAATATTCCATAACTAAGATTGAGGGTGCCACCATTGACTGAAAACAGTTCATCCATTACACTAGGTAATCTAACGAAATGAATATGAAAGCATGACTAGAATTACCAGTACATACACCAAAATTGATTTTGTTTTAAGATTACTCAACTATTTTAAATTGATATAATTATAATACATATAATAATTGATACCACATTAAGACGCATAGTTACAAGACGCTTCACTGCCTGATCTCGATTTTGTCTCACTGGAATGTGTGTTTAAAATTTATCACTGGTCAGCGGTTTTTGATAAAAACTACTCAAATATTGCAACACAGCAACCAAATTTAGTAGAAGTCTACCTGAACCTGAGTATTTATTTGAATCTCTAAGGGCCGGTTGTACAATAGCAGTTTAGCTAAAGCTTAGTAGAATCCGATAGGAGCTTAGGTTAGGTTACAAGTTAGGTTAGTTTCTTGAACCGCACTTGAACCAACAAAATTGGGCGCTCAACTTGAGCTCATACTCGCGACTAAACCGCAATTGTTAAACACGTAACTGAACAGAATATCAGGTTTAGCATAATTTCAGCTTAAACCTCGGCTGAACTGCAATTGTACAACCGGCCCTAATTCATGTGTTACAATTGCCTAATACTTTATTCTCACCTATCGCTGGTCCACCATATTCATGTTACTAATAACTAATTGCGCAAATGACATTGTTTCTCTTATAAACAGGGACTAAAACCGAACCCGAACCTGTACCCATCTGGGTTCAGGTTCGTTCTTTTTATAAACCACGCACCCGAAAACCGTTAAATCCAAAAACTCATTCAGGTTCGGGTTCATAAATAAATATAAAAAAAAATATTTTCCTACGCAAGTAAGCATAGAGGGCTTTTTCAGCATTGAAATTTGTATTGTCACTATAAAGAGCAAATTTAAACGAAGAAAATGTTAAAAATATTTTGATTATTAAATTAAATGAGAACTTGTTTGAAAAATAAATAAAGTTTTTTGACAAATAAATAAAATATATTGTATTTTTTTTCTAAATTTTGAACCCGTACCCCAACTTTCTATTTTGATTAACCTGAACATGGACCCATTTTTTCAGGGTTTCAGTCCCTGCTTACAAATCAAAATTTAAAGCAAATGATGAGTGTGAATATTCTACAATGAGATTTTATTAAATGCGCGAACGGTACCATGTTCAATTTAAATGAAAAGTATAGTGATTTGTTTTATATATCTGTAATTCAATTTTTATAAAACTAAAGTGTATTTATCGTTTTAGAAATAAAACTTATTTTGTTAGTTGCTGTAACAAATTTGAGCACTCAAGATCGACATCAGAAATGGTTTCTACATCCTTCAATTCTAACATTACCGCTTTCTCCATTTCTAATACCGATTGCGGTTTTTTATACTGAAAGTATAATAATTTTAAAAAAAACTGCTTACTGCTAATCGTTTTTTAAATAAAATTTATACCGTTATTATAAGTGTATTGAATTGATGACTTATCGAAATGTTCCCTTGATTTGGTATCAAACCACACCGATCTAATTCTTCGATTTTAATATGTTTAAAATATTTCTTGTTGGTTGTTTTAATCGTAATACATTTATTTTCTTTATTTGCTGCTACTGAATAAACCTCAATAGGATACGGTAAATTCCTAATTCTATATTCAATGTTTGCTTTGGTTATTCTTTTTGTAAGAAAAGGCTAAAAAACAGACATCGGTATTCAAATAAGAGCAACAAAACTAAAGTTAAAAATATACCTCTGTATTTGATTCTTTAACCGCAAATTGATCATCAATCGGATTAGAAGATTGTTCTCCAACTTCTATTTTATAATCAGCATTGCCTCTTAGTTCTTTTTTCTTTTTCCATATTCGTCGTAAACATATACCTGTTTCCAGACTGTAATCTTCTGCCATTTCTTGTCCATCAGGAAAAGTGTAATGAATTTTTCGTAAATTGTCACTTATAATTGAGGTTTTTTCTGCATTTTTTATATAATTTAACCAAGAACTGTATCCCGACATCATGTTTTTATCACGATTTTCAAATGTTATTTGATCGATTGCTGTTGCTGTCAGGTTACTTTTTTCCAATTGAAGTTTTTAAATTTGTAATTTGAGTGCTGCCATAATTCAAAAAAGTATATATCGAGATACTATCGTTATAGAGTGATTTTTCTGTTCCGGTGTCTACCGCAATAGCGCTACAAATGGGGAGACAAACACAACAATTCCCTTTAAGCAAAAGAAACGGCTCGCTGAAAGCGAAGCATAAACGAAACATTTATGATCCCTTTTTTCCTGTGATAAAATATACATCGCAAAAGTAATACATAATCGTTACGCGTACGATACACAAAAACGTATTACAAAAACGAAACATTTTCGTTACAATATAGTTCTTCGTTTATATTACGCTTACGTAACACTTTATTTGAAGGTTTTGTCAATTCGTTTATATTACGTTTATATTACGCTTACGTAACACTTTATTTGAAGGTTATGTCAATTCCTTACTGTCAAATATATATCACATTATAATACTTTCGCGCGTCAACAAATCATATTATAATAAACTCAAAATAATTATTTTATTACTAATTTTTGTTTAATTACTATAAAATTAATTAAAAAAGTAAAAAGCTGAGCTTAAACTATAGTAAACGGAATAGGAAAAGGTAATATTTTTGTTAATTTTATTATACATTATAAATAATATTAATAAAATAAAAAACTTAAAACGAGAAACAATATATTGCACAAACTGGCAGGCTCTACATGGGGTGCTACTCCAGCTACCCTCCGAACAACTGCTCTAAGTCTGGTTTACTCAGTGGCTGAGTATGGCGCACCAGTCTGGTTGAATAGCACACATACTCAAAAAGTTGACTGCCAGCTGCATGCTACGATGCGTACTATAAGTGGTACTATCAGATCCACCCCTTTACCTTGGCTCCCTGTGTTAAGCAATATCGCTCCACCTGCACTCAGACGCTCGCATGCTCTCATGCGTGAACATAAAAAGGTAACCAACAACACCACGTTACCCTTGCACGAATATTACGGTGACCACAATCGTTGTCGATTGAAGTCAAGAAAGCCTCCACATAAAACTGCCAGCAACCTGCTGGCAACTGATTTTAATATCTTGGATGCCTGGGACACCTCCTGGCAACATTACAACACAACTGGCCTTTCTATTACTAACCCGACTTCTACCCAACCTGGTTTCGATTTGCCACGTCATACCTGGACTACATTAAACCGAATAAGAACGAATCATGGACGTTGTGCTGATTCTTTCTACAAGTGGGGCATTTCAGAGTCCCCTGAGTGTGACTGCGGCGCTCCACAACAAACTATAAAACACATTGCAACTGTGTGTCCAACTCGACGTTACAATGGCAACATCTCAGACATCCATTTGGCAACCCCCGATGTAGTAGCATGGATAGACTCGCTCGATGTAAACATCTAATGTTCAAATGTACTGCCCAATGTTATTTTATTTATTTATTTTATTTATTCATTCATTTGATCGATACAGCACAACAACAGGGTCGTTTTGATGCAGTTAAATAAACTGCATTGTATCGAAAAGCAAGTTACAATTAATGGCATATAAAACTTACATCACGCTTTAGCAAAAATCAACAAAAAAGAAAAAACTTCTTCACAAAAGAAATTCAACAAACTTAACATTATAAAATTATAAAATTAAAACTATATAATAGTAACATCAATATCAATACCATTTATACAAACAAAAAAAAAAAAGAGAAAAATGCAATTAAATCTAAAAAATAATCAATAACACACACCAACAGTTAGTGATCATTCAGATAGCTCATACACTCTGCCTTAAACCTATCCCCTCGTGCTATATTCCTCGTATTAGTTGGAATAGAGTTCCATACTCTAGCACCTCTTCTTAGAAATGAACTTTCCATATAATTTGAATTAGCTCTTTGCAAAATTAGGTTTTGTGTTCTGGTCGATTGTGCAAAGATCAGTTTATCATACAGATACTTAGGTTTCTGGTTATTAATAATTTTATGCAGTAAAGTTAGCATTCTAATGTCAAGATAATTTTCCAAGGAACAACCAAAAATTTTATTATAATATGGTGTCAACCTATCCCTTCGTTTTAGGCCAAATATATATCTTAGGCATGAATTAAAAACCTTCTTTATTTTAGCCATTAAGCTAGAAGTCAAGTTAGAAAAAACAACGTCACAGTACAGAAGATGACTCAAGATCAATGACCTTACCAAAAGCAAACGAACCTTAGTCGGGGTAAAACTAGCATTTCTCCAAAGTACTCTCAAGCCAAAGAACATTCTCTGCGTTATTGTGTTTACATGTGTAGTCCAGTCCAGATTATTATCCAGAATCAAACCCAAGTCTTTAACAGTTTTGGTAAAGACTATCAAATCATGACCAACTCTAATTCTTGGTATGAATAAATCAGCGTCATTAAAATCAAGTCTACCCTTCTGTGAAAAAATAATTGCTTGTGTCTTCTTCGCATTTAATGATAGTTGGTTATCAGTTGACCATGATATTATGTTACTTATATCTCTGTTCATGGCCGATATTGTGTCATTTAGGACTGACATTTTATCGTTCTGCCCTACATTTACTTCACAGAATAGTTGAAGATCGTCTGCAAAAAGGTGATAATTCGAGTGTGTTATAGAATTCCCAATGTCATTAATGTACATTGCAAATATTAAAGGTCCCAGTATTGATCCTTGTGGCACTCCCGTGGGTAGGGGCAATTGAGCTGATGAAATTCCATTACAGTCAACGAATTGGAAACGATCAGTTAAGTACGACAGTATCAATTTCGCTGCGTTAACATGAAAATTAAATAAGGTTAGCAACTTAGTGTAGAATTTCTTGAAAGATATAGAATTGAAAGCTTTCCGGAAATCCAGTAAGCAGAGCACCGCTAGATTTCCTTTATCTAGACATTCTCGAATGAAATCAGTTACATCTGCAAGTACAGTTTCAGTGCTATGATTGACTCTAAAACCTGACTGCAGTGGCGTTAATAAGTCATTAGTATATAGAAAATGTTTAATCTGATCAGAAATAAGTCGTTCAAAGACTTTAGAGAGAGCCGGTAGATGCGTAATAGGCCTTACATCTGCTGGTGATATAGGGTCTTTGATTTTCGGTAATCCAATGACTTTACCAGTTTTCCAGATCCTCGGGTATTCGCAAGACTTCAAGATTTGGTTAAATAAATACGTTACATGTGGTATGATCACAGGAGTCATAAGTTTAATGAATTGGAGGGGTATATTATCAGCACCAACTGCATTTGAAGTTATTGACCCAAGTGCTTTAGAAGTATCGTCATTTGTGACCTCAATAAATTCAAATCTATTAGTATTATCAACATCATTGACAGTTGCAGGCTCAATGATCTGCTCTAAATTAAATACTGGTTGTTGCACATTACTCAAACCCGCTGGTAATTTAACAAATTCCCTATTAAGGTCATCTGGCTGAAACTTAGTAACAGTTTCATCTGGATCCTTAAGCTTCATACCATATTTCTCTAGGTTCTTCCATAATTTTTTGGTGTTTAGGTTAGGGTTCAGCTTCTGAAACAAATACCGCTTTTTAGCAGATTTAACCATTTTATTAAACTCTTTCTCATAATTTCTATATATTACTTTATCACCTTCACTACGAGTACTTTTCCAGACATTTTTAGCCATTATCACTAATTGTTTTTTATTTTTGATTTTATAATTATACCATGGGATCGGTTTATTAACCAACTTGATCATCTGAAAAGGAGCATGATGATTTAATAATCTATGTAAGTTACTATAGAAAAAGTTAAACTTCTCATCAATTGAGTTAAGTTCCTGTAGATATATCCAGTTCACATTAAGTACATCACTATGTAATTCAGCAATTTTAATCTCATTATATCTACGGATAAAAGTAAATTCATCTTGAACCTCGGTATGTATATTAAATTCAATCGAAATAAGATCGTGATCTGAGAAAGGTTTCTGATAAAAATTAGAAGTTTTAGAGGATATATTCGAGACAATAAGATCAAGAAGCCTATTTGATGTATCACTAGTTCTAGTCGGCTTTGTTTGGGTGGAGCACAGATTTAACGGCTCAAATATATTTCTTAAGTTCCTACTTTCCACTGGATCCAATAGATCAATATTAAGGTCACCCATTAGTATAATAGTATCGTAATCTTCAGTAAATGCATACAATAGTTCACTTAATTCGTCCAAGGGAAGTCCTCTAACATGCATGTAAGCAACACAAACAACAACTTTGGATAGATCTATAACAAACTCAAGAGATAAATATTCTATGTTATCCGAGGATCCCTTAGAATAAACTTTAACATGATACTGTTTAGCGAAATCATCCCGCACATAAAATGCAACCCCACCGGCCCTTCTCCCTAATCTATCATTCCTGAATAGTTTATAGCCCTCCACTTGAACACTCCTATTCGTATGCGATGTTTTAAGATGTGACTCTGATACCCCTATTATATGGTGCGTAGTTTTATAAAATTCCATCCGTAGCTTATCAATATTTGCATGAATACTACGCGCATTAATATGGCACACTTTTAAACAATCTAAGAGATGAGAAGTACTAGAGAATGGATTACTACGAGAACGTTTTACCATAATACGATCTAGGACAGGTCCATACAGAATGCATGAAGCTCCAAACAACCATAAAGCTACCGTGTGTTAAATGATATGCTAGGTAATAAAAATAACTATAACAATATAAATAATTAAATCTTAAAATTAAAAACATAAATCATTGATTTGATTACAAAAAATTTGCAAAAGATTCCACTCTACCTGAAGGGTTCTAGCTCCTCCTGTGTTCTTACAATTGTTGGAATACCATTTTCCCCAGCAATAATAACCACCATTCCTTTACGGATAGTCGCTTTGAAAATAGCCTTCGACTTCACTAGCTTCTTAGCCTCCATAAGAATAGCACTAACAGTTTTTGTCAAGTACTCGTTAATATAAATTCTGCTCCTCGGCAAGTTAGGCTCAATACATGTTAGTAGTAGTTGTTTATTTTTAATGAATTTGTAGTAGGCTGCCATAAACTCATTACGCTTCAGTTGCTTGAAAAAGCAGATCATCACAGAACACGTTCCACCGCCATCACCAAGCCTCCTAGACAACTTCACCACATTCTCAACATCATTCAGTGTAAAGTTTGGCACTTGGAGCTCTTCCGATAATTTCAAGACAAATTGCTGATCATGTGTGTTAACTGAATCTGGAATACCATGGACCATTAGCACCTTTCTATTTCTCCAGTCCTCCCTCTTGTTGCATAGGATCATCTGGTTTTCTAGTAACTCTATGCGTTTCACTAGACTAGCATTCACTGCGGTCAGTTCATTTTTCATTTCTTCTTTAAAGTTGTTACAGAGTTCTGTCATTTTTGGCCACATCCCATCCAATTTCTTCATTACCCATCCCTCTATCTCCTCCTTCACTAAGCTCGATACAACACTTGAGATATTGCTGTTTTTGATGCAATCACCACAAAACCATTTCTCTTTGGATTGTAGATATTTAAAATCAACTTCATTCAGCACACCAGCACAAAGAGCATGAAACCATTTCTTACATCCATCACAGTTTAGCCAATTCACTGTCTTACTATTTGATGAATCTGGTAACTCAGCTTTTTTACATTGAAAGCACTTATGTGACATTGTATTTTTTAGGTTAGGTATTCACTTGATTTTTATATTTATTTTATATGAACATATATTTATATTTACTTCCATTCAGACGTTCGGCAAATATTATTAATAAGCGGAATATTACAAATTTTTGCAATTTAAAATAATTATTTCATAGTTACTATATTAATTATTTATTTAATGAAAAACGCGTGTTCGTTCAACGCCGATGACGTTCGATGTGTTCGACGCCGATGTGTTCAAATATTTTACTTTTTAATTTACTTAAAAGACACGCAATCAAATCGATTGTAAGTTCATTTAATGTGTATCCATGTATTGTTTTAGGTAGATTTCATAGAAGAGTCTACCTATTTTGAAGTTTAATTTTTTAATGTGTCACAAAAAAAACCATACGCTAAATAAAAATAAAAATAAAAGGTGTATTGGCCCCTTAAATTGAATTGGTTATTTTATTTTGGAATGTTTGAAAAGCAATAAAAAAACAATATATTTTGTGAAAAAAAACAAATTTCATAATATCCCTTTAAGCAAAACGTTACGTAAACGTAACATAAACGAAGAACACATTTCATACAACTCCTCGCTAACGTATCATTTTTGCGAAACAAAAAAGTTACGTTTGCGATTCATCAGTCCTGTGATAACTAAAATTGTTGCGATTCATAAATTCTTCACTTATGTGAGCCGTTTACGAACCGTAATTTGTGTTACGTTTGTGTAAAACTTTAGTGTAACTTATTGGTAACATTTTTAATCAATGGTTACGTTGCGTTTATACGTAACCAATACGTAATAATTTCTTTTTATAACCAATAAAAACGTATTTTTGTTTTTTATATATTTCCTTTAATCAATTCAATTAAATCATTTCATATTTCACAAATATAAGACTAAATAAAATATCACAAATGTTAAACTATAAAAATATAAGGTAAACTATATCAATTCAATATTTGACCTAATTTTCTGATTAAATTATTAAAAAAAGCTAAAAAATTACATAATTTATGCATCTGTATTGTTGAATTGTTGAATTTTTGCGAGTCCGGTCTTTGGCATATTGAAACCATTTTTCGATAACATCTACAATGTCTGATAACATGTTCGATAACATGAAAAATGAAATGAAATTTTGTATAGATTTCACCTATAATTATTTTAATGAGTAAATAATGTGAGTACATAATGTGAAAAATATTTTGCATAATTATATTTTGAATATAAAAAAAATATATTTATAATGTATAATAAAATTAACAAAAATATTACCTTTTCCTATTCCGTTTACTATAGTTTAAGCTCAGCTTTTTACTTTTTTAATTAATTTTATAGTAATTAAACAAAAATTAGTAATAAAATAATTATTTTGAGTTTATTATAATATGATTTGTTGACGCGCGAAAGTATTATAATGTGATATATATTTGACAGTAAGGAATTGACATAACCTTCAAATAAAGTGTTACGTAAGCGTAATATAAACGTAATATAAACGAATTGACAAAACCTTCAAATAAAGTGTTATGTAAGCGTAATATAAACGAAGAACTATATTGTAACGAAAATGTTTCGTTTTTGTAATACGTTTTTGTGTATCGTACGCGTAACGATTATGTATTACTTTTGCGATGTATATTTTATCACAGGAAAAAAGGGCTCATAAATGTTTCGTTTATGCTTCGCTTTCAGCGAGCCGTTTCTTTTGCTTAAAGGGATATATGTTAAATAACTAAAAATAGAATTAAATTATTTATATGATGCTGCGTTATAATTATAACGTTATGATTTAACGTTTGTTGTGTTTACTTTTTGTCACAGTATGAGTAAAACTCAAAAATAACTGAAACTAAAACTAGTTCTTCAAAAAGGGAAAAAATGCACAACCAGTTCAGAACCAGTTTTTTTATTTTGCTTCAATCGAACATAATTTGGAGGGGAAATAATTTTTTGGTATTGAAAAAAAGAACCAGTTATGAACTGGTTCTCAATCGAAAATGCTATAAATATTTTTGAATTTTTTTTATATGGAGTTTTATTTTCCCAGATGGCGTTATGGCGATTTTTTGAATTTTTTTTATATTGAGTTTTAATTTCAAAATGGCGCTACCAGTTCACGATTTTTACTGTGCTAAAAAAGGAAGAAGGCTTCTGGCCCTCTATACACTTGAGCTAAACTATGCGAACTATAGTCGCGTTTTATCTTCGAACTGGCTGTCCTAGTGAGCCTACATAAATAGAGAGTGGACAGGTAATTTTCGAAGTGGACTGTTCGAAAAAATTCAATATGGCGGCTGGACTGTTCGAAAGATTTTTATCAAAGTATTAGTGTGTAAAATATACTATATATTTTTTGTTGTCAATGTCAATATTGCTAGCATGTTTTGCATTTTTAATAATAATAATAATGAATAATAATAATATTTATTTGACAGTAAGCTATGAAAGCTTCTATTTACAGTAAATTACATCACATATGTCTCTTAATATTTACAACTTAATAATTTATATAAACTTTTACTTTAAAGTTAAGGGAGGAAATGATTACATTAGAATTATGAAAGATACGTAAACTATTGTATGATCTGACTAGATATGAATTTAGATGAACGAATATCACAAAGTAACAAAAAATAAATCATTGCCTATTTATGTCTTAGTTTAATGCTTGGGGGATATTACTTTTACTTAGGTGCCAAGAATTTTTTTTTTAATTTGATATAGAATCACTCACTGAAGCGAATAAAACCAAAACGAGTTGTATATCAACACCAGGGGCCAAGATACAGGCCTTTGAAAAAAGCAAAATCTATAAAAAATTGCACTGTTTTCACAAATTTTTTTTCTATTTTAGCTTTATTTCCTATCATCAGCGTAGATGTGAAATTCAGAATTCGTTATGCAATTAGCTATGTCATTTATGAAAAGCGAGAACAAGATTGGTCCTAGGCTAGGACGGATCCATGAGGAACACCACAGTGCAGTGACATTATTTCAGATAGAATATTAACAATTTGCGATCTGCCAGTCAAGTACGAATAAATGAGCCTGCAAGCAGAAGGTAAAAAATTAAAAAGAGATGAAAGTTTACGACAAAGTTTTTTATGGTTTATTGAATCAAATGCTTTCGAAAAATCAAGCAGCGCAAGTACCGTGAACTTTTTTGCGTCTGCATTACGGCCTATATCATCTACAATGTGTAGTAGAGCTGCGGCTGTACTATGACTAATCCTATATGCTGATTGATGTTTACAAAGCAGTTTGTTTCTGTTCAAATATTGTACCATTGGTGTTTTTATTATAATCTCAAAAGCTTTAGAGAGAGTAGGCAAAGCACTTATTGGTCTAAGGTCAGACATAGACAGGATTTTTAACTTTAGGAATTGGTGTTATTTTAGCTGTTTTCCAACAAGTTGGAAAAAACGATTTAGTAATTATGTTATTGAAAATATATAAAAGAAAAGAAGAAATTTCAGGGAGAATTAATTTGATGAATTTTAGTGAGATATTATCAAGACCGCGTTAGATTTAATTGAATTGATAGCAAAGAACAATTGTTCATGTGATATATGTTCAAAATTTGGAATGTTAGCATCAATTTCCGGAAAAACAGGGTCAACATGCGAGTCATGTGAGGGTTGGATAGGAACGCAAACCTAATGATTTAAATAGCAGTAATAGCTATTTAAATCATTAGGTTTAAAATGAATTACCTGGTGTTCATTATCTTTGGCAATTCCAAGGCTTTTTACATTGTTCCAGAACATCTTAGGCGGCAGTTCAGGGTTTAGTTTTTTATTCAGATGTTCATATTTCGACTTCCGGATTGATGCAGTAACAATATTTCTCAGCCGTACATAGTTTATCCGGTTTTGATCAGAGCGAGTTCTGGCCCACTTATTGTATGCCCTAATTCGTTCTGTAATTTTTATTTTGATGTTAGTAGTGAACCATTCAGATTGTTTTAAATTAACATATATTTTCCTAATCGACGAATTCGAGTCGAATTTCGAACATCTCAATTACTAGCATATTGAAATGCTCAAGTTGGCTGTCAATATCAGTCAAGTCATAAATTATATTCCACAGTAATCTTGTACAGTATGAGATAAGTTCTTCAATATTTACATTTTTATAATCTCGAAAAGTTATTATCTTCTGGGATTGATTTGGAATTGCATCATATGAGAAAAATACAAGGTCGTGATGAGATATTCCGGGGAGAGATATTTGATTACGAAAGTTTACTTTGTTGGTATTACATAACACAAGATCCAGCAAGGATGAGCTGGCTGACGAGAAATGAGTGGGTTCAGAATTAATTAGACTTACAGAGAATCCTTCTAGAATACTTTTAAATATTCCACATCCAGGTTTAGAAGAAAGCATATCATAATTAGAATTTAGCAATTTTCCACTATAAAAAAGTCTCAATAAAGTTTGAATTGAATTGCACAACACTTATTATTTAAAAAAAAAATTTCCCAGAAACGAATAATTCTATATTACCATGCTAACAAAAATAAATACAAAGCCAAATACAATAAAATATAAAATATTTAACGTTGTTGATGATTGTGGTGGGGTTGGTGAAGTTTCCTGTATGGATTGAGGCGGTGGAGTTTTTTGTTTATCAACTCCATTCATCATTTTTGGTTCAACACCATTATTATTTACTACTTTATTCTTGTGTTTCTGTTTAGATGATTCGATGTCCACATTGCCGTTTTATCAATTACTTTAACAGATGAATTTTGATTAGATGATGATTCAGATTTAGTTTTATTTGAAAACAAAGCTCTACGTTCTTCTTCGATTTTATTCTCGATATCATTTAATGTTTTCATAAAAATATTCCGACCACCTTTTAGAAGTTTTCTGTTGAATTCAAACAATTACAGGTTGATGCTTACATTTTAAACAAAGATATTACCATGACCTTCAGTTCTACAATCAATGGAATGGAATAAAATCAAAAATAATATTAGGGAAACTTATTTTATGTATCTTAAATTTTGCACGAACATGAAACTTATTAAAATATTTACCTAATGTTTCATAAGCCCTTGTTATACAGGTAATCATCTTCTGTTTTAATTTCTTCTTCTTGAGCTTTCCTTTTATCCGGATGATGTTTCAAAAGAAAAATGTCAATAATTACCGATGACTTTTTAAACCCAAAACAGCATAATGATCTTGATCCTGCCATTATTTTGGATCCAAACTTCTTAAATAATCAACATCAATAAATATATCGAGATCTTGATCAGTAACCTTTGTCGTTGAATTCTCCGAATTAATCAAACCTTGTCCATCGTTCGAGTGTCTTGTATGATATTTTATGTAATGTCTACCAACATTTTGTATTTGTTTTACAATTAATGGACTTATTAATGAAACCGTTCCAATATTCCAACTACTACTCTCCATTATCATCAAAATACAGAGATCTGATTGCACAAAATAAAAAAAGAAACCCGCGGTTTTAACCTCAAACACGTGGGATATTTTAATTATAAATTCATACAATTAATACATTCAAAATTCACTACTAGCACTTAAAGCACGTAGGATTATAATAACTTAATTAATTATTATAAAAAAAATTTGATATTTTACATAATAAATCATTTTCACACTTTATATTTCGTTATATAATTATAATGAAATGTCAGTTTTAAATGTCAAATGACTTTTTTTGTTTTTGTTTACTTTCGAAATGGCGGCCATATTTTTCGAAAATCTATGGCGATTTGTATGTATTAGTACGAAATTTTGGACTTTGTTTTCATTTTTACAGATAATTTAGGATTTATAAATTTTTTTCTTCTCTACAAAATTTAATTATAATTGCATATTAAGAGGCCCAAATGATTTTTTTGCAAATCTGAGACAATAGGCATTTTATTTAAAATTAACGGAAACTGTCAGTTTTAACCTGTCCACTCTCTGTTTATGTAGGCTCACTAATCGAGAGCAGTTCAGAACAGGTGAGGGAAATAAACAATGGGACATTTTTAGTAGTATTTTTTAAACTAACACTATCTTCATGTATGTTTATTTTTAGATGTCAAAAACATTACATATATGTACATACGTATATACGTACAAAACTAAAAATTAAATTTATTCTTTAATTTAATTTTTTTTTTAGTTCGAATCTCGTCGTTTAAATATAAAATATATGGCTCTTCATGAAATAAACCAATATAACACAAGCGTAAACAAACATTAATGGCGATTGTCAAAATATTCAGTTGAAGTTAGCTTCAATTTATTTCTAAAAATTGCCCTGTATTTTACCAATATTTTTCTCTGTCCTGGACAGCCTAGTGAGCCTACATAAACAGAGAGTGGACAGGTTAAAACTGACAGTTTCCGTTAATTTTAAATAAAATGCCTATTGTCTCAGATTTGCAAAAAAATCATTTGGGCCTCTTAATATGCAATTATAATTAAATTTTGTAGAGAAGAAAAAAATTTATAAATCCTAAATTATCTGTAAAAATGAAAACAAAGTCCAAAATTTCGTACTAATACATACAAATCGCCATAGATTTTCGAAAAATATGGCCGCCATTTCGAAAGTAAACAAAAACAAAAAAAGTCATTTGACATTTAAAACTGACATTTCATTATAATTATATAACGAAATATAAAGTGTGAAAATGATTTATTATGTAAAATATCAAATTTTTTTTATAATAATTAATTAAGTTATTATAATCCTACGTGCTTTAAGTGCTAGTAGTGAATTTTGAATGTATTAATTGTATGAATTTATAATTAAAATATCCCACGTGTTTGAGGTTAAAACCGCGGGTTTCTTTTTTTATTTTGTGCAATCAGATCTCTGTATTTTGATGATAATGGAGAGTAGTAGTTGGAATATTGGAACGGTTTCATTAATAAGTCCATTAATTGTAAAACAAATACAAAATGTTGGTAGACATTACATAAAATATCATACAAGACACTCGAACGATGGACAAGTAGTGAGCCTACATAAATAGAGAGTGGACAGGTAATTTTCGAAGTGGACTGTTCGAAAAAATTCAATATGGCGGCTGGACTGTTCGAAAGATTTTTATCAAAGTATTAGTGTGTAAAATATACTATATATTTTTTGTTGTCAATGTCAATATTGCTAGCATGTTTTGCATTTTTAATAATAATAATAATGAATAATAATAATATTTATTTGACAGTAAGCTATGAAAGCTTCTATTTACAGTAAATTACATCACATATGTCTCTTAATATTTACAACTTAATAATTTATATAAACTTTTACTTTAAAGTTAAGGGAGGAAATGATTACATTAGAATTATGAAAGATACGTAAACTATTGTATGATCTGACTAGATATGAATTTAGATGAACGAATATCACAAAGTAACAAAAAATAAATCATTGCCTATTTATGTCTTAGTTTAATGCTTGGGGGATATTACTTTTACTTAGGTGCCAAGAATTTTTTTTTTAATTTGATATAGAATCACTCACTGAAGCGAATAAAACCAAAACGAGTTGTATATCAACACCAGGGGCCAAGATACAGGCCTTTGAAAAAAGCAAAATCTATAAAAAATTGCACTGTTTTCACAAATTTTTTTTCTATTTTAGCTTTATTTCCTATCATCAGCGTAGATGTGAAATTCAGAATTCGTTATGCAATTAGCTATGTCATTTATGAAAAGCGAGAACAAGATTGGTCCTAGGCTAGGACGGATCCATGAGGAACACCACAGTGCAGTGACATTATTTCAGATAGAATATTAACAATTTGCGATCTGCCAGTCAAGTACGAATAAATGAGCCTGCAAGCAGAAGGTAAAAAATTAAAAAGAGATGAAAGTTTACGACAAAGTTTTTTATGGTTTATTGAATCAAATGCTTTCGAAAAATCAAGCAGCGCAAGTACCGTGAACTTTTTTGCGTCTGCATTACGGCCTATATCATCTACAATGTGTAGTAGAGCTGCGGCTGTACTATGACTAATCCTATATGCTGATTGATGTTTACAAAGCAGTTTGTTTCTGTTCAAATATTGTACCATTGGTGTTTTTATTATAATCTCAAAAGCTTTAGAGAGAGTAGGCAAAGCACTTATTGGTCTAAGGTCAGACATAGACAGGATTTTTAACTTTAGGAATTGGTGTTATTTTAGCTGTTTTCCAACAAGTTGGAAAAAACGATTTAGTAATTATGTTATTGAAAATATATAAAAGAAAAGAAGAAATTTCAGGGAGAATTAATTTGATGAATTTTAATGAGATATTATCAAGACCGCGTTAGATTTAATTGAATTGATAGCAAAGAACAATTGTTCATGTGATATATGTTCAAAATTTGGAATGTTAGCATCAATTTCCGGAAAAACAGGGTCAACATGCGAGTCATGTGAGGGTTGGATAGGAACGCAAACCTAATGATTTAAATAGCAGTAATAGCTATTTAAATCATTAGGTTTAAAATGAATTACCTGGTGTTCATTATCTTTGGCAATTCCAAGGCTTTTTACATTGTTCCAGAACATCTTAGGCGGCAGTTCAGGGTTTAGTTTTTTATTCAGATGTTCATATTTCGACTTCCGGATTGATGCAGTAACAATATTTCTCAGCCGTACATAGTTTATCCGGTTTTGATCAGAGCGAGTTCTGGCCCACTTATTGTATGCCCTAATTCGTTCTGTAATTTTTATTTTGATGTTAGTAGTGAACCATTCAGATTGTTTTAAATTAACATATATTTTCCTAATCGACGAATTCGAGTCGAATTTCGAACATCTCAATTACTAGCATATTGAAATGCTCAAGTTGGCTGTCAATATCAGTCAAGTCATAAATTATATTCCACAGTAATCTTGTACAGTATGAGATAAGTTCTTCAATATTTACATTTTTATAATCTCGAAAAGTTATTATCTTCTGGGATTGATTTGGAATTGCATCATATGAGAAAAATACAAGGTCGTGATGAGATATTCCGGGGAGAGATATTTGATTACGAAAGTTTACTTTGTTGGTATTACATAACACAAGATCCAGCAAGGATGAGCTGGCTGACGAGAAATGAGTGGGTTCAGAATTAATTAGACTTACAGAGAATCCTTCTAGAATACTTTTAAATATTCCACATCCAGGTTTAGAAGAAAGCATATCATAATTAGAATTTAGCAATTTTCCACTATAAAAAAGTCTCAATAAAGTTTGAATTGAATTGCACAACACTTATTATTTAAAAAAAAAATTTCCCAGAAACGAATAATTCTATATTACCATGCTAACAAAAATAAATACAAAGCCAAATACAATAAAATATAAAATATTTAACGTTGTTGATGATTGTGGTGGGGTTGGTGAAGTTTCCTGTATGGATTGAGGCGGTGGAGTTTTTTGTTTATCAACTCCATTCATCATTTTTGGTTCAACACCATTATTATTTACTACTTTATTCTTGTGTTTCTGTTTAGATGATTCGATGTCCACATTGCCGTTTTATCAATTACTTTAACAGATGAATTTTGATTAGATGATGATTCAGATTTAGTTTTATTTGAAAACAAAGCTCTACGTTCTTCTTCGATTTTATTCTCGATATCATTTAATGTTTTCATAAAAATATTCCGACCACCTTTTAGAAGTTTTCTGTTGAATTCAAACAATTACAGGTTGATGCTTACATTTTAAACAAAGATATTACCATGACCTTCAGTTCTACAATCAATGGAATGGAATAAAATCAAAAATAATATTAGGGAAACTTATTTTATGTATCTTAAATTTTGCACGAACATGAAACTTATTAAAATATTTACCTAATGTTTCATAAGCCCTTGTTATACAGGTAATCATCTTCTGTTTTAATTTCTTCTTCTTGAGCTTTCCTTTTATCCGGATGATGTTTCAAAAGAAAAATGTCAATAATTACCGATGACTTTTTAAACCCAAAACAGCATAATGATCTTGATCCTGCCATTATTTTGGATCCAAACTTCTTAAATAATCAACATCAATAAATATATCGAGATCTTGATCAGTAACCTTTGTCGTTGAATTCTCCGAATTAATCAAACCTTGTCCATCGTTCGAGTGTCTTGTATGATATTTTATGTAATGTCTACCAACATTTTGTATTTGTTTTACAATTAATGGACTTATTAATGAAACCGTTCCAATATTCCAACTACTACTCTCCATTATCATCAAAATACAGAGATCTGATTGCACAAAATAAAAAAAGAAACCCGCGGTTTTAACCTCAAACACGTGGGATATTTTAATTATAAATTCATACAATTAATACATTCAAAATTCACTACTAGCACTTAAAGCACGTAGGATTATAATAACTTAATTAATTATTATAAAAAAAATTTGATATTTTACATAATAAATCATTTTCACACTTTATATTTCGTTATATAATTATAATGAAATGTCAGTTTTAAATGTCAAATGACTTTTTTTGTTTTTGTTTACTTTCGAAATGGCGGCCATATTTTTCGAAAATCTATGGCGATTTGTATGTATTAGTACGAAATTTTGGACTTTGTTTTCATTTTTACAGATAATTTAGGATTTATAAATTTTTTTCTTCTCTACAAAATTTAATTATAATTGCATATTAAGAGGCCCAAATGATTTTTTTGCAAATCTGAGACAATAGGCATTTTATTTAAAATTAACGGAAACTGTCAGTTTTAACCTGTCCACTCTCTGTTTATGTAGGCTCACTAATCGAGAGCAGTTCAGAACAGGTGAGGGAAATAAACAATGGGACATTTTTAGTAGTATTTTTTAAACTAACACTATCTTCATGTATGTTTATTTTTAGATGTCAAAAACATTACATATATGTACATACGTATATACGTACAAAACTAAAAATTAAATTTATTCTTTAATTTAATTTTTTTTTTAGTTCGAATCTCGTCGTTTAAATATAAAATATATGGCTCTTCATGAAATAAACCAATATAACACAAGCGTAAACAAACATTAATGGCGATTGTCAAAATATTCAGTTGAAGTTAGCTTCAATTTATTTCTAAAAATTGCCCTGTATTTTACCAATATTTTTCTCTGTCCTGGACAGCCTAGTGAGCCTACATAAACAGAGAGTGGACAGGTTAAAACTGACAGTTTCCGTTAATTTTAAATAAAATGCCTATTGTCTCAGATTTGCAAAAAAATCATTTGGGCCTCTTAATATGCAATTATAATTAAATTTTGTAGAGAAGAAAAAAATTTATAAATCCTAAATTATCTGTAAAAATGAAAACAAAGTCCAAAATTTCGTACTAATACATACAAATCGCCATAGATTTTCGAAAAATATGGCCGCCATTTCGAAAGTAAACAAAAACAAAAAAAGTCATTTGACATTTAAAACTGACATTTCATTATAATTATATAACGAAATATAAAGTGTGAAAATGATTTATTATGTAAAATATCAAATTTTTTTTATAATAATTAATTAAGTTATTATAATCCTACGTGCTTTAAGTGCTAGTAGTGAATTTTGAATGTATTAATTGTATGAATTTATAATTAAAATATCCCACGTGTTTGAGGTTAAAACCGCGGGTTTCTTTTTTTATTTTGTGCAATCAGATCTCTGTATTTTGATGATAATGGAGAGTAGTAGTTGGAATATTGGAACGGTTTCATTAATAAGTCCATTAATTGTAAAACAAATACAAAATGTTGGTAGACATTACATAAAATATCATACAAGACACTCGAACGATGGACAAGGTTTGATTAATTCGGAGAATTCAACGACAAAGGTTACTGATCAAGATCTCGATATATTTATTGATGTTGATTATTTAAGAAGTTTGGATCCAAAATAATGGCAGGATCAAGATCATTATGCTGTTTTGGGTTTAAAAAGTCATCGGTAATTATTGACATTTTTCTTTTGAAACATCATCCGGATAAAAGGAAAGCTCAAGAAGAAGAAATTAAAACAGAAGATGATTACCTGTATAACAAGGGCTTATGAAACATTAGGTAAATATTTTAATAAGTTTCATGTTCGTGCAAAATTTAAGATACATAAAATAAGTTTCCCTAATATTATTTTTGATTTTATTCCATTCCATTGATTGTAGAACTGAAGGTCATGGTAATATCTTTGTTTAAAATGTAAGCATCAACCTGTAATTGTTTGAATTCAACAGAAAACTTCTAAAAGGTGGTCGGAATATTTTTATGAAAACATTAAATGATATCGAGAATAAAATCGAAGAAGAACGTAGAGCTTTGTTTTCAAATAAAACTAAATCTGAATCATCATCTAATCAAAATTCATCTGTTAAAGTAATTGATAAAACGGCAATGTGGACATCGAATCATCTAAACAGAAACACAAGAATAAAGTAGTAAATAATAATGGTGTTGAACCAAAAATGATGAATGGAGTTGATAAACAAAAAACTCCACCGCCTCAATCCATACAGGAAACTTCACCAACCCCACCACAATCATCAACAACGTTAAATATTTTATATTTTATTGTATTTGGCTTTGTATTTATTTTTGTTAGCATGGTAATATAGAATTATTCGTTTCTGGGAAATTTTTTTTTTAAATAATAAGTGTTGTGCAATTCAATTCAAACTTTATTGAGACTTTTTTATAGTGGAAAATTGCTAAATTCTAATTATGATATGCTTTCTTCTAAACCTGGATGTGGAATATTTAAAAGTATTCTAGAAGGATTCTCTGTAAGTCTAATTAATTCTGAACCCACTCATTTCTCGTCAGCCAGCTCATCCTTGCTGGATCTTGTGTTATGTAATACCAACAAAGTAAACTTTCGTAATCAAATATCTCTCCCCGGAATATCTCATCACGACCTTGTATTTTTCTCATATGATGCAATTCCAAATCAATCCCAGAAGATAATAACTTTTCGAGATTATAAAAATGTAAATATTGAAGAACTTATCTCATACTGTACAAGATTACTGTGGAATATAATTTATGACTTGACTGATATTGACAGCCAACTTGAGCATTTCAATATGCTAGTAATTGAGATGTTCGAAATTCGACTCGAATTCGTCGATTAGGAAAATATATGTTAATTTAAAACAATCTGAATGGTTCACTACTAACATCAAAATAAAAATTACAGAACGAATTAGGGCATACAATAAGTGGGCCAGAACTCGCTCTGATCAAAACCGGATAAACTATGTACGGCTGAGAAATATTGTTACTGCATCAATCCGGAAGTCGAAATATGAACATCTGAATAAAAAACTAAACCCTGAACTGCCGCCTAAGATGTTCTGGAACAATGTAAAAAGCCTTGGAATTGCCAAAGATAATGAACACCAGGTAATTCATTTTAAACCTAATGATTTAAATAGCTATTACTGCTATTTAAATCATTAGGTTTGCGTTCCTATCCAACCCTCACATGACTCGCATGTTGACCCTGTTTTTCCGGAAATTGATGCTAACATTCCAAATTTTGAACATATATCACATGAACAATTGTTCTTTGCTATCAATTCAATTAAATCTAACGCGGTCTTGATAATATCTCATTAAAATTCATCAAATTAATTCTCCCTGAAATTTCTTCTTTTCTTTTATATATTTTCAATAACATAATTACTAAATCGTTTTTTCCAACTTGTTGGAAAACAGCTAAAATAACACCAATTCCTAAAGTTAAAAATCCTGTCTATGTCTGACCTTAGACCAATAAGTGCTTTGCCTACTCTCTCTAAAGCTTTTGAGATTATAATAAAAACACCAATGGTACAATATTTGAACAGAAACAAACTGCTTTGTAAACATCAATCAGCATATAGGATTAGTCATAGTACAGCCGCAGCTCTACTACACATTGTAGATGATATAGGCCGTAATGCAGACGCAAAAAAGTTCACGGTACTTGCGCTGCTTGATTTTTCGAAAGCATTTGATTCAATAAACCATAAAAAACTTTGTCGTAAACTTTCATCTCTTTTTAATTTTTTACCTTCTGCTTGCAGGCTCATTTATTCGTACTTGACTGGCAGATCGCAAATTGTTAATATTCTATCTGAAATAATGTCACTGCACTGTGGTGTTCCTCATGGATCCGTCCTAGCCTAGGACCAATCTTGTTCTCGCTTTTCATAAATGACATAGCTAATTGCATAACGAATTCTGAATTTCACATCTACGCTGATGATAGGAAATAAAGCTAAAATAGAAAAAAAATTTGTGAAAACAGTGCAATTTTTTATAGATTTTGCTTTTTTCAAAGGCCTGTATCTTGGCCCCTGGTGTTGATATACAACTCGTTTTGGTTTTATTCGCTTCAGTGAGTGATTCTATATCAAATTAAAAAAAAAATTCTTGGCACCTAAGTAAAAGTAATATCCCCCAAGCATTAAACTAAGACATAAATAGGCAATGATTTATTTTTTGTTACTTTGTGATATTCGTTCATCTAAATTCATATCTAGTCAGATCATACAATAGTTTACGTATCTTTCATAATTCTAATGTAATCATTTCCTCCCTTAACTTTAAAGTAAAAGTTTATATAAATTATTAAGTTGTAAATATTAAGAGACATATGTGATGTAATTTACTGTAAATAGAAGCTTTCATAGCTTACTGTCAAATAAATATTATTATTATTCATTATTATTATTATTAAAAATGCAAAACATGCTAGCAATATTGACATTGACAACAAAAAATATATAGTATATTTTACACACTAATACTTTGATAAAAATCTTTCGAACAGTCCAGCCGCCATATTGAATTTTTTCGAACAGTCCACTTCGAAAATTACCTGTCCACTCTCTATTTATGTAGGCTCACTACTCTCGATAAAACACAAGATTTGTTGCGAACTGGTAAAAATAAATTTAATTTGTCAATTTATTTTAAAGAGATTAATTAAAATGGATGGATAACCGATAAATATTTAATATTTATGCAATCAAAATTGAAATAATTTTTATTTGAACGAAAAAATATAAATAAAACAATCGCTGTCCTGGACAGTTGTCTGAAGAAAAAACGCGACTTATGTTTTTAAAAAAATAATGTTTTAACGCGAATAATATTTTTTAAACAAAATATAATGAATGTAATGTTCCTTTTTTATTTTCTTTTTTTAAATTATTTGTTTCCGTAATGTTTTTTTTATAATTACGTTGTATACAAAAAACATAGTTCGCATAGTTCACATAGTTTAGCTCAAGTGTATAGCGGGCCTCTATATCGGGGGTTTTGAAATTATATAAAGTATTATTCTTAGGTGCGGCTCAAAAAGAAACAAAAATATTGCCAAAATTTCTTATACAAAGTTGTATGAAAAATTAAGCCCATTTTCGTATTTGTTGTACGGACAGAAGAAAATAAAACATTTTGTATATTATGCTTAATATATAGTCAATAAAAGTTCAATAAAAAATTAAAATTGTTCAATTCAATTCAATTGAGAAATTTCATAGATAATTTTTAAAATCATTCAAGTTGTGTTTTGTATGGAATTCCATATAAAAATTTTGTGATTTTTCTCTTATCCCCCATTTGCAGCGGCATTACGGCAAACACCGGAATAGAAAAATCACTCTTTACAATAGGCCGAGTTTTCTTTTTTCTGCCGTAATGGCACCATAGCGAAAAATCAAAAAACCAAATATTTTTAAAATTTACATAGGCTATAATTTATTATAGCCTATGTAAATTATATTGCCTATTGTATTATATTTATTGTAATTAAAATATTATACTAATTAATAATATGGATTATAATTTAAAGACGTCACTCCAACGAATATTTTCAAATTACATGGGTCGAGTAAAGCCGGACATTTACATAAACAGAAACAGCTATTCTAGAATTTCATACAAATTTGACAGATAACAATTCTGTCCCTCTAAACATTGCGATTCGAAAATGACACGTAAGCGATGGAACTTCTTCATACAATACATCGTTTTCGATCCGTTTTTGTGATTCAAAACCGATTCAATTACGAGTCCACCGTACTATGATAATTAGACTTTTGGCGATGCATTTTCTATGTATTAGTGTGTATCGGAAATATTACTTATTTTGCGATACATTTACGTATCTTATTTGTCGAACTGTAAACATTTCGAAATTTGCGATACTATTGCGTATCGAAACTGTAGTATCGTTTGCGATGTAATTATACTGCGATTTGTGGATTAAATAATTATTGGTGGAATATTCTCAAAGGTATAGGTAATAAACTAAGCAAATCGATATTTTTTTAAAAATATATTATAAAGTTAATAAGGTAATATAAATTAATACAAAGAAAATCATTAAACTCTAAATTTTGTGAATCCATTTAAATTCTATGTTTTTTTAATAAAATTCAAGTTAAATGTATATTTGTTTGTGCCTTTCGTAATAGTTTGAGAAATAGAGAAAGAAATAAATAGACACTTCTAGAATACGGTAAGCAAGGCTCCGTCTTCCCACATTTAAAAAATAATATAGCGTGCACTATAGTAGTTGTATAAAATGTTACAAATGTAGTTGTATAAAATGTTACATATTTGGTTGATCTTGGATTTTACATTTGTTATGAATATCCTTGGCATATAAGAACCATCTTTTTATAACATGCACTCGTTCTGATATTTTTGACGTGGGATATTTGTTACCGGCGCAATCTAGAAATAATAATCAAAATTTAATTTATATAAGTTTCAATTTACTTATATACAGTAATAAGATAATTTACCTATAATTAGTGACATTAATTTAAATTGTTCAACAGCTCTATTACCGTGGCGGCCATACCACGTATATGATGTGGCAGCTTTAATGGATAAAATCAGCTTAAGACATCCTCTAATAAATTTTTCTAAATTTTGATCGTTGATCGTATTAAATAGATTTATCTGTAAAACACATACATAAAAAGTTACTGGAATCAGTAAAACAAATTTTTACCTAAATAATTACCAAGTGTTTTTCTTTTTCATTGTCTTGTTTGATATCAGCTTCTAGTTTCAAAAATTCATCTGCTGATGCTACGGGTATTTCAAGAGTTACTGATGGTGAATTTGGCGGTGCTGCTTTCTTTTGGCGCTCTTCCATTAACTCCCGGCGAAGCAGCTTGACTTCTCTCAATAAAACTCGAATCATATTTCCATGTTCTTGCTGAGTTTTAATTACAAAATTTAAAGTTGGCGGCATCGAAGTAGTCACTGTTTTTTGTAATGTCACTGGTTGATTTGGTGCGCGATTTTCTTTATCAACATATTGTTTATATATAAATTTTTTTCGGGAATCCGGAAGCTGGGTGCTTGCCGAGGGGTTCATTTCAGAATCAACACATAAGAAGTTTGCGTAATTGGCATCTTCATCCGATTCAAACATTTCAGTGTTGTAAAAGTTTTTATCAGCGGACATTTCTAGAAATAATAAGAATAAATTTATTTAATTTATGTGTTGAATAGATATATAAACAATGTTGCTTTTTGATTTAATTTTCACTATCTTATTATTAATTTCATTAATATTAAAAGTATTTATAGTTTGTTCTATTTCTTCGTCTTTAGAACTCGTGCAATATATTCCAACATTTGTTGATTTTATTGGATATTCGAAGAAATTATGAATGTTTTTTAAAAAACAACCATGAATTAAATTATTATCCAATTTGATGAGCTTCAAGATTCGGTTATTAATAAGGCAATAGTTATTGGGAAACGTTGAATCAAGAGTGAAGGTAGTATACGTCTTTTCTTCAGCAGCAATTTCAAATTTTTCTATTTGTTTTAATTTATTAAGTATTTGCTGGATGGGGTACGATCCTTTTTTGATCATTTTCTTGATTTTTTGTAGATATGTTTCAAATTTAAACGCGCTGTAGTCATCTAAAGCACCAAAATGTTTTGCATCCTGTGGTAAATGCAGCAGACTGTGCACATTGTACGACACATTTTCCATTCCATAGAGATGTGAAAATTGTTTTACATATTCTGTTAAGAGTTCGACTGCACATTCATTATTTATAGAATAATTTTTCGGATGACACAGTATTCGGATTCCACAAACAAGTAACAAGAAGTGGTTATAATACTGCGGAGCCAGTACGTCTTTCAGAACTACAAATCCGGTATATAACAAAAATGTTCTGAATTCGGTCGCCTTCCAGTGTTCTAGCTCCTTAAAAGTTCTGGGTTTTCGAGCAAACTCCGAGGGAATAGATGGGCGTAATTTAATTAGCTGTTCATTAATAGCTTCTATCGCATTTCTCTTGAGTGAAAATTGTTTCTTTCTAGTCTTAATTAGCAGATTTAGCATTTGCCGAGTAACACCTAGTAATGCGCAGTGCATATAATCGACGGGAAATTTCGAAACACAGCCTATATTTAATGTATCTAGCAACAATGTGGTTACTGTGTGGTGTTCCTTATGTAATTTTATTTTAAATTCCTCATCTGTTCTAGGAGCACTATCTAAACATGGAAAGCAAACCCTGTGGTCTTTATATATACCTTTTATTTTACATTTGGTACAGCTATAGTACCCCGAATGTGTTTTAACCCCTTAAAAAAATAAAATTAAAATTAGGAAAATTATTTTAGAATTAATAAATTAAATTAAAATTAGGAAATTAATTTTAGAATTAAAATATATTGTGCATTATACCTAACACAAAAGCACGAGCCGGGGCGTCACAAATGAATGATCTCAATTCGAATTTGAAATTTTTATTCTTATAGCTAATCCCATGACTAAGCAAATATTTTGCCTCCTCAATAAATGGCTTCAGGTAGCTGTTTGTACAGGATGGCTTTTTATGTCCATGGAATACTCCTATGACGAAAACTGTTTTAAATGGTGGAATATTGCCAAGAATTGGCCACAATTGGCTGTTCGAGCTTTTCGTTATTGGGACACCGTCTATTCCTATGTCGACTTTCACTTCGTTTTCCGAATAACCAGAAGATTTTATGAAATTTTCTATTTGATTTTTTAATCCTATATGAGTGTAATGCCCATTTTCTATATCATCTATTTTTGCCGTTTCACTAGAGATTTCTACTCTTGTTAAAGTGCGAATATCCTTTGGAAGTCTAAGATTATTTTTGCTTAGTATATCTAGTAATGCATTTCCACATTGAACAGATATGTTGTATTCTATGCACCATTTCGCAATATCTCTTGAAAGGTTATTCTTGACAAAATTAGGGAGATTTGCATCTAATTCGGGACATGATTCAGATGATGAATAAGAATCATCGAGTTCTTCAGTCTGTTGTTCGGGTAGAATATGAAATTCTGTTGGGGCAGTATCATAAATTGTAAGATTTGATTCGCAGTTAGAATCCTGTCTAACATCGGATACAGCACATATTCTTTTTATTTCTTTTTGAATCTCGTAATAATTTCTTTTACTCATTTTAAAAATCCACGTTTTATTATACCTTGCACGAAAATAGATATTTACACCACACTATTTTTTTTTACACTTTACCTTAAACCATATTTACAGAGATATATTTACACCAAAATAAATAAATTAATTAATTAAAATTATATACCTATAAAATTATAACATAAATTTATTAAATTGAAGAAAATTGTTGAAATTTATTAAAAACTTAGAAACAAAACTAAAAATGTAAAAATGGCGTATATTTTCTTTTCACAGGATATCTACTTAATAGTCAGCACACTACTCAAACGATTAAGCCGAAATGACCTATAATCTATATTGCAATATACAATACAAAAATCAATGCGCATGCGTATTGATTTTTGTATTTTATATGTTTTTATAGAGAAATAGTGTTCAATGTGTGTGTGTCATAGTAAAAATCGGCATCGTTTTCGTATCGAAAATATCTCGTTTTTTACGAATCGCATTTTTTGTTTAGAGGGGTTTTCTGTAAAATTTTATGGGCAAACCCTCAAACCGCAGAAGTAAAATAGTATTTATAGATAAAATGCTTAATTGTCAATAATAATTCATAAACAAATTTAAATTGTTTGACTGTAGTAAAATTGCATAGATAATTTGTAGAATTATTCAAATTGTATTTTATATGGAACCAAAATAAAAATTGAGTTTTTTCTCTTATCCCCCTTTGTAGCGCCATTGCGGCAAACACATTTTCTTTTATCTTATCTAAAGCGCCTATGTGACGAAAACTTGAACATGAAAATTATTCTATTGTTTGAATTACGACGGTTAATGTGTATGAACATTTTACTACTTTGTCGTTTTAAAGTTTTATGAATAATATTTCATCGAATTAAAGTATCGTCAGTTCACATCGATAGTAAAATATGTATTTCTTACAATGCTTTAAAAGTACAGCAGGGTCTTTGGATGATACTGCGTTGAGTGGAGGTAGATTTTAATATAGAGGTCGGCTGCTAGTGGCGTTGAATTCTCCAGGAGATGAATATGTTGATACGAGATATTGTATTCAATATAATGAGTTACTTTGACTGCGTTGATCAAGCTGAATCTTCATTATGATTTAACAATTATAATGTTCACGTAAAGTAAACACAAAAGGCAGCAGATAAAATGTTGTTGCAACAACCATATCATGAATTAAATTTATTTCCAAACTTCTTCAGGTACACTAGCTTCCACATTCATTAATGGTCTTGATCCATTATTAAGTAGCACAAATATAAATTAAATTCTCTCAAAACACAATAACATTTTAGAGTTTAATTGTATTTATAAATAGATTATACAAGTTACATGAAATTTGTCTTATTGTATTAATCAAATTGATAGCGAGGCGATGCAATATAATTTACATAGAGAATTACATTTTTAATTTAACACGAAAAATAAAAACTCGAAACAATTTGGAAAAAAAAAACAAAATCTGAATAATAAAAATATGTTTTTTGTTTTTTTAATGTTAACGAAATCATATGTTCACCACAGATCGATATAAACAGATTTAATAAAAGTATACGTAAAATAAATTTAGTCGGTAATTTTACGACAAAGTATAGTAAAGTAGGAAGCAAATATAAGTATAATTTTGGTTCTTTACACACACTTTAAATAATTCACGACTTTGTTGTTTCTCATAAAAATATTAATCACAATTTATTTTTACAAAATATTTAATCTCAGATACGTTGGCCAAATAAAAAATGGAATTTCAATAAATTCATATTGGTCTAAAACGATATAACACTAAAGTTAGTAAAAAGACAATAATTAACTACGCAATAGAATCGAAGCTTTAAGGGGAAGCCAATTCACAACTATCTGTATATGAAAACCAACTTCCACACAGCACCAAATGTATTCTAGCACAATTAAGATTCAGTTGGTTCCGAATCTTAAGCAATTATCAAAAGTGTCATGAACATGCCGAAAGCAGCAGTACAGCTTCGAAATCTTGACTTATAGAGTTCTGGTTGGACAAAACAACGCACAGTACCAACTACGAAGCATATAAAAAATAAAACGAAGGAGTTTTATCTGTTGGGGCATTTAACAGTTTTGAATCGACTAGCGATTGGTCGATTGTTGGTCATCACGGGTCGGCTATCTAGAGCAATATCGTTTAAGTCTAAAATGAACAAATTATTTACCCTTCTAAAGTTGATTATTTTCAGTAAATTTAAAACGTACATGTAAAACAAATAAATTAATTTGTTTTTTTTTTATTTTAAACCTTTATAGTTTATACATATTGATTGCAAGACATACAATTCATTAAAATATCATTTGAAACAATTTATTCGTCATAGTAATAATTTTTAATCCGTTGTGAATCTATAATAACAACTTATCTTTTAAATTTTAAAATTATATCATAATATGTTCTTCTTTTACATTGGAAGCTTGTTTATATAAATTTTTGTTTGTATAATATTTATATTTTGTTTATTTTACATAGAATAACAATTAACATTTAATTTAAAATGTTTGACAAAACTTTTGATTAGAGACACGAATAAAATATTAATAATTTTTTTTACCATAAAGACCAATTCTTAAATAAAGTTATTAAAAAACCAACTAAATTAAATTTGTTGTTTTTTTTAACTTCTATTACCGTTAGTATTTAGAACTTGAGATAAACCGAATTTTTGTTTAACGTTGGAGTTATTCCTTTATTGTATTTACCAAATGGAAACCAATAAAACGTCATAATTAAGCACCAAATAGTTTCAGAGTTTTAAACATAACCAGTAGGAGTTTCTAGTTTTTAAATAAATTGTGTCAAAAATGTTTGGTTGAGATTTATTATTGTTTTAAATTGATTTAGTTACAATAAACCAAAACATTTAAATTAAGGCATTTTTAACTTTTGAGATAATAACTTATTTTGATTTCTTTTTTTCTAAATAATGTAAATTATTTTATTAATACAAAATTTTATAGAGAAATATAAAAATCATTATGAATTTATTATAACTCCAACTTTCCATTTCAATAATTTATATTTTTTGTTAAATATTTAGATAAAAATTAGTATGTATGTTACGTAAATATATTTTTTCCATATAACGGATTAACTGTTCTTATTATGGAGCATCTTCAACAACCGAGTTTTCATCCAATGAATGTAACCAATTGAATATCATCATATTTCTTTCATATTTCGATAACGGCTTACCACGTTCCCTTTCAATATCATTCATGGTTAACGTTTTATTCAAATTAATTGTTATTTTCTTTTTAATTTGTGATACAGGACTAATATTATTTAAGGTTTGTTGATCCGCGTATAACATTGAAGATGGTACTGAAATAACAGTCGCTGTTAATGGAAATGGTTTATCAGATGTGGACGGTTCAATTGCATTTTGATCTAAAACTTTGTATGTGGGAACAATTAATTCAGTTGGGCCAGGCCCACAAACGGCTGTTGCTGCAGCTGCAGCAGCTTCTAACCGATCCAAATTAAATTCACTTTGTGATAATCTTTCTAACGCACGATATGTTGTCAATAAACGTTTTCTAATATAATTTTGGCGTACTTTTTTATTAACTGAACGTATTAAATCTGCAGCAGTAAACGCTGGGGGTGGGGGTGTACTTGTATTTATAGTTGGCACATTTGTTTGGCCTCCATGTGGAGATGGTAGTTGTGAAGTTGATGCTAATTCACCAACGGCAACCCATGTGGAACATGATCTCGATGCATGATCTAATCTGGGATTATCAAGCAGATAACCACATCGTTGTAATGAATTCAAAGCTAATTCTGATACAGCCAGTCGTGAGGTCGATACTTGATTATTTTGATTATCAGGAAATGGAATTTGTGTTATATCACTTGTACTAAAACTTTTATGGATTCCAAGAACGGACGATAATGCTGCACAGCTTCGAATTAAATCATGCCCATCTTCGAACCATGTAATTTCAGGAATATCCGCAGGTCTTAAACAAAAATATAGATATTGTTTATTTAATTGAGTTCAAAATGATAATGCAGATGTTAAAGAGTTAAGTAAAATTAATAGAAATATATTTTTAAGAAATAGTATATATTCTAATAGGCATTTCTACGTCCTCTATTTCTATTCATTCAAATACGTTCATATTCATTCAACAAGTATAAAAATTACAAAATTTAAAAATAGAAATAAAAACAAACAAGCAAATTCTACTACCGTTAATTAGAAACATATAACATGCAGCAACAATAACAAAGTAATAATATTAAAAATATACAAACCGATTCATATTTATTTTTGTTTCTGGATTTGGACTCGGTCCCCTAGGCTCATTTGATTTGAATGATAAAAAACGATGTTGTCTATTAATTGCTTCCGATGCTAAAGAAGAAACCGAAATTAATGATAAATCTGTTGTTACACTTTCATGTGATGGAGATCTTAGCATACGACATGAAACTGCTAGAACTGGTGTAGCTGGAGCTGTTGAACGTGGGGTTGTCATTTTGGAGGGCTTATTAGTTTTCACCCGTATGTTCTTAAATATACTTTAAGTCATTCTATAATAAAATAAAAACGACATTACTAAAAATTACGGAAATCCGAGATATTCGTTGAGATAAAAAAATCGTATAAACTTATATGGATAATTATTTAAACGTGCATTATTTTACTATATTTTTATTTGTTTATCGAATTTTAAAATAAAATTATGACGCGTCAAATATAGTTTTATCAAAATAAATTTACAACATTTCGATTATTTTAATCTAATAAACTGTGTTTCAGCTTAAACTTAAAAACTGTATTTCAACACTACGTAAATTTATTTTATTCAATTTTAATATTTAATTCTAACTTTGACTAGTGAAATTCAGAATATTTATTTTATCGATCAATATTCTCTTGATGGTGGTTGGATATATAAAACCACCCTTCCTCTAAAATGTTATTGTGTATAAATATTATACGGTCTAAATTTAGTACACTCAAAATGTTCTAACAAGAATTTGACGCCGGTTATTTATTTATATTTTAAATTCTCACAACAATAAAAAAATATTAATGAGTATTGAGGTATTACATTTGGCATTTGTTTAACTTCGTTATTCTAAATAATTTTTAACTATTTACTTATTTTTAAACTGTAATTCATAAGAACGAATAACGGTTTTATGAAAAATGGTTAATAAAAATTGTACTAGTTTTAAAATCTAGTACAATTGGAATTCTGTTGCAAATTTTCAAGTTATTTTTCAAGAGCGAGTAGCTGAAGGATTGTGAAAATGTTGTACCCCGCCTTGTCCTAACAACGGTTTTTTATAGTCATTAATT
Source organism: Diogma glabrata (assembly GCA_963693315.1). Classification (NCBI taxonomy): domain Eukaryota; kingdom Metazoa; phylum Arthropoda; class Insecta; order Diptera; family Cylindrotomidae; genus Diogma; species Diogma glabrata. Next base: position 48,280,683 of record OY856187.1, on the reverse strand, counting down.
ATCCTAGGGTGACCTTCAATAGTATCACAATTAAATTACAACCAAACTTTCTTTTGAATAATTTAAACGAATTTGAAAAGCAATTTAAAATGAGTCTGGGATTTAACAATTGTAATATAATATACATAAAATTATACGCTATTAAAAAAATAAAACAAAATTAAAAAAAACGAAATAAAAACCTAGAACTTTTCCGATTCATCAAGATAGTAGCACCTAGAACTTTCCCGATTTATCAAGATTTAAAATAAAGCGATATTAGAATCCATCTCCAAATAATTTTAGTTCATAGTGTCGCCGAATGTGTCATACTGTCATTTAAAGTTTAGTAGCCATTGAAATTGCATCATACACGTGAAACTCCGTGAAAAAAAATTTAATTAATTTTTTTTATTAAATTATATATTAAATACTGTGTAACGAAATTAAATAATATTAAAAATGTTATCCGCAGCTCGTTTTGTGTCAAAATTAGCTATTCCAACTAATGGAACAAATCAAATTGGCAGGAAATCGATTTCAACGATACTACAAAATGTACGTAAAATTGCTGTATTTAAGATTAAATTGAATTAATTTTTAAACAAATTATATGTCGGCTAATATAAATGTCTATTCTTATCATTTTTCTTTGTTTTATAATATGATTTAAAGTTTTTCCGGCATATTTTGATAGAACAAAATGGCCACATGAAAAGTCGTAATAAGTCGATTTTTCTATAATTATACATTAATAAATCATGAAAACAAAGCAATCCACTAACACATGATCTTTTTACAGAATGTTTCACCCTCATTATCTGTTTATCAAAACAAATATGGACAAATCCGACACAAGTAAGTTCTCGAATAAAATAAATTTCATCAGATTGTTCAAATAATGTTATGTAATAACCCGGTCAAAATATGTTTCAATAAAGAACCGGGTTTAGTTTGTGTTTATTAACATACGTATACGTACAATAAAATATGTTATCTAAATATTCTTTATTTAAATTGTCAGATCTGAAGGTGTCAAAGGTGCTGTCATTGGTATCGATTTAGGTACGACGAATTCTTGTGTGGCTGTAATGGAAGGAAAAACCGCAAAAGTTATTGAAAACGCTGAAGGAGCTCGAACCACTCCATCCCATGTTGCATTTTCAAAAGATGGGGAACGTCTTGTTGGAATGCCAGCGAAACGTCAAGCTGTTACAAATTCTGCTAACACTTTCTATGCAACCAAACGATTGATTGGAAGACGCTTTGAAGATGCTGAAGTTAAAAAAGATATGAAAACGTTATCATATAAAGTTGTAAAAGCTTCAAACGGTGATGCATGGGTCCAAGCTTCCGATGGAAAAGTTTATTCTCCAAGTCAAATTGGTGCTTTTATTTTAATAAAAATGAAAGAAACAGCAGAGGCTTATATGAACACACCAATAAAAAATGCAGTCGTAACAGTTCCAGCCTATTTCAACGATTCTCAAAGACAAGCAACAAAAGATGCCGGACAAATTTCAGGATTAAATGTGTTACGAGTCATCAATGAACCAACAGCAGCTGCGTTGGCTTATGGAATGGATAAAACCGAAGATAAAGTGTAAATTTATGAGATTAATCATCTGAAACATTTTTTAATATTTTTTAATTTTAGTATTGCAGTTTATGATTTGGGTGGTGGAACTTTTGATATATCTATTCTTGAGATTCAAAAAGGGGTGTTCGAAGTTAAGTCAACCAATGGGGATACTTTACTCGGTGGCGAAGATTTTGATAATGTTATTGTTAATTTCCTAGTTTCTGAGTTCAAAAAGGAACAAGGTATTGATATAACTAAAGATCCAATGGCAATGCAGCGTTTAAAAGAAGCCGCAGAAAAGGCTAAAATAGAATTATCATCATCACTTCAAACTGATATCAATCTTCCTTATTTAACCATGGATCAATCCGGACCCAAACATATGAATTTAAAAATGTCTAGATCTAAACTCGAATCTTTGGTTGGCGATTTAATTAAACGTACAATTGCTCCTTGTCAAAAAGCTATTCAAGACGCAGAGACATCGAAATCTGATATTGGAGAGGTGTTACTTGTTGGAGGTATGACAAGAATGCCAAAAGTACAGCAAACTGTACAAGAATTATTTGGACGTCAACCCTCACGTGCAGTTAATCCCGACGAAGCTGTTGCTGTTGGTGCTGCTATTCAAGGCGGTGTATTAGCTGGAGATGTTACAGATGTATTGTTGCTTGATGTAACACCACTTTCATTAGGTATTGAAACATTAGGTGGTGTGTTCACGCGTCTGATTACTAGAAACACGACCATCCCCACCAAAAAATCACAAGTTTTCTCAACAGGTAAAAAATCAAAAAATTATTTATTACTTACCTTTTATAATTTTACTTGTAACAATTGTAGCCGCCGATGGACAAACACAAGTTGAAATAAAAGTACATCAAGGAGAACGTGAAATGGCGAATGATAATAAGAAATTAGGTTCATTCACATTAGTAGGAATTCCTCCCGCTCCAAGAGGTGTACCACAAATTGAAGTTGTTTTCGATATTGACGCAAACGGTATTGTTCATGTCTCGGCTAAAGACAAGGGAACTGAAAAGAACAACAAAGTAAGATTTTTTTTTTAAAAGAAATTGTTCGTTCCTTTACTATCCTTATTTTATTTATAGTTGTTATTCAATCATCGGGTGGTTTAAGCAAAGACGAAATCGAAAACATGATTAAAAAAGCCGAAGAATATGCGCAGTCAGATAAAGTTAAAAAGGAAAGAGTCGAAGCTATCAATCAAGCTGAAGGAATTGTGCATGATACTGAATCGAAAATGGAAGAATTCAAAGATCAACTACCAAAAGAAGAAGTAAGTTTTAGACAAAGATAATCAAAAAACTTTTCTTATTGATTTATTTTGATTTCAGTGTGATAAATTACGAGAAGATATAACTAAAGTTAAAGAATTGTTAGCAAATAAAGAAACATCAGACCCAGAAGAAATACGCAAAACAGTTGGTACTCTTCAACAAGCATCTCTTAAACTATTCGAGATGGCTTATAAAAAGGTATGTTCAAATTCAACTAATGTGTATGTATGTATTCTAACCGGATTTTTCTGATTTTATCTAGATGGCTTCGGAACGTGAAAGTAGCTCCGGCAGCAG